>JAOVYU010000067.1:21004348-21020981 GCA_025674565.1 Synodontis membranacea
ATATATATATAAAATGTGCCTGCAGCTTTGTGGCAACACAACATATGGGTACACAAACTTTTGGTCAGGCTGTACAGTGCATCTGCATTCTGCTCCGTATCGACTGCTCTGCGCTTTAATGGATTCCTCATTTCAGCCGCGGCTGCCAAATTCTTCCTTTAGCTTTAACACAACCCTCATCCAGTCATAAATATTGTGCGACTGGGTGTGTAGGCACAATACTCCTTTATATGTTCCCAAAACACAGTCTTTCACTGCCATATTAAAATGCAGAAATATTGTTTTTGCTCTCACACATCTACTGTATTTGTTGGTACGGTTCCTGTGCTCTAGTTGTCCAATCGTTCTACATTAGGTTTGTGCTGATCTTTAATTGTAATTTCTAAGAAAAGTGATTCTGCACTGTAGGTCTGAACTGTTTGCTTCAACACACCCACAGTGACTCAGAAATGACATATTAACTAGATGATTAGCTGGATTATAGCACAGAGGGAGTTAGAGCAAGGAAAAAATAACAACATATGCTGGGCAGGGATTTCAGGGTTAGGATCCACTGGCCCAGTCATAAGTGTATTAGATGGTTTAGAACATGTTTTACATTACATTATATTATATTATAAATAATTTATTTATCCACAGTATTTTTTTTATACATTAACATTTATTTAAGGGTTCCACATAAAAACCAGTGAAATGGTGTCCAACAAAATAATTCTGTCTGCCATGAAGACTGCAGTGTAATCCGTCTGCCTGTACCCTTCTAGTTACAGACATCTACTGACCCATAATGACTGACCACTTTACCTACATCAAGCTCCATTAGCTAAAAGAAAAAAAAAAAAAAAAAAAAGTTAAGGGAATTCCAACAGACTTCCCAAAACGTTGCACTTTTAAAAAAAAAAAAAAAAAAAACCCAACCTTTGAAATCCTATCAATTGTATACACACGGCGGTAAATGTACCCTGCAGGAGCATGTGTAGAAGAAATACAGTTTCAAGGTTGTGTGTTGAACGCAGATATGTTGATCAAAATCGGACCTGAACAACTCATTTTCTCTTCGTCAGAAGCTTAATGAAACTATACACTATGGATTGCTCTAATCCAGACGCTGTTGGCCTTCCGTGACACGTGGACACACAGCAAACATAAAAAAGACACACACACACACAAAAAAAAACTGTGAGGACCATCAAATAAGGACCATCCAAATTTGTCAGATCTTTGTGAGGACATCTGGTCCAACACAAGGGAATATAAATCTGCCCGCATGCATGCACACACAAACACAGTTTACTTCTGGGAATGCTCCATCCCTCAAGGGAGTTTGGCACTGGATGTTGACCTGAACCCTTTCCACTTTCCCAGGATCCAAGACATAATCATGCTCGCACACCATGCTCAAACACTGAAATATCAAAGGCAGAAAAACATAGTTTCCTTCACTGCAACGCATTTCTATCTCACCCTATTAGTCATCTGTGACCAGACGCTATTAAAGAGGGTCTGAAAGCGCACTCGCCTGACTGCAGGGCCAATAAACAAATCAGGACATGCAAAAATTCCCACATGATGCTACCGTGTTTATGTAAACGGCTCTGTAGCGTTTGAAAGACTCCCCTGCCTTTGGTTTGGCCGTTTGGGAGGTTATTGTCTTTCCAGAAGGTTTTAGTGAAAAGCAGCCGGCTAGGCACATTCCTCGACGTTCACCGCCCCGCACAACAACGCTCATTAGACATCATAGTGTCTGAGGAGCTGCTGAGTTAAACCAGCTCTTCCCATGAGCCCACTCTCTGCATACTTCTGCGCTGCCCCTGAACTTACACACTCGATCTGCTTCATCAGCTAATTATCAGAAACAGACAGACTCAAGATAAATGCCATTTCAGTACCGAAGCAACACTTTAGGCTAAATGAAAGCTGCTTTGCTGTGGTCAAAATGTTTTTTTGTTTTTTTTTTAAGATGTCACGAGAGGAGACTTTTAAGCCTGCTCCTCATGGTGGTAAAACAGAAAACAGATTTCAGCATACCTGCCCGAGCCAATCAACGTCTGGAGAAGCGTCTGAGTATCAGATCCAGGTGTGTTACAGACTAGTTTTGGAAGCATAATGCTGCAGGATGGTACGCTCCCACAAGCAGGGCTGGGCAATCCTGTTTTCCATTTGAATATTACATGTTCTCACTTCGTTCTGGAACACTTGTTTTTGTTCTAGCCTGCACTGTCGCTTCTAATTAACACGACGTCTCGTTATCTCATTAGGTCATCCCTTAACAAGAAAGCGCTCATGCGTGCGTCAGCACGTCGTTCATTCTTTTATTGACTCTCTGTTCAGCTTTTCTTATTTGGGGTTCGAGTTTGGGTCGGCCCAGAAGGCGTCGAGCTCATGGTGGAAGATCTCTAGACATTCACAAGCCAACTGTGAGCTATAATCCCTGCAGCAGGTCTTTGGTTGCCTTGCGGTCTGCCTCCAGCTCTAGCAGAAACTGACTAGGAGGCGTCCTTGTAATGTGTCCAAACCACCTCAACTGGAGCAACGAATCTAATCTGAGGCTCTCCTAGATTGCTCAGCTTCTCACCTTAGACTAACAGGTTAAACATGCCTCGTTTTTTTTTTTTATTTCACCATCCTTCTATAGTCGCTGTTTCTGAGACACATTGTGCCCTCAGCTCATGAGGCATCTGAAAGTCCATATAAACAACATCTTTCCCACTACGGATTATCGAGAGCAGCTTTTTGAGGAGACATCAGCGTCTGCTCTACTCATTAGTGTTCTACCAAATAAACACTGCCTAATGCCTGCAAGAAAAATCTTCAACAGGAGCTCAAACAGTGGGACAGAAACCAGTTGTTTGGCTCCACGAGGAGTTTCCAAGAGCACCGAGAAGCACCTGCTTTTGCGGATTCTTTTGTCCTTTCGATCCCCCCCCCCCCCAGATCGTCGTCATTTCATATTAGTCTTGGCAAATGAACTTGCACTTCAATCGATTTGTCACTCCACCAAGAAACATGACCCGGCATGCCTTCTCTCTCCGGAATTGTGTGTAGTCAGCGTGGTCCCGTCACATTTACACCCATTCACAGATCCGGCATTTGCTGCCGTGTCAATCTCACGATGACACGTTATGCATTACAAATTAGTGGAGGCTTCCCACTCTTCACTACATTCAGTAAAGCAGAGTCTTACGGCGTTTTCAGATTTCTTAGAGAGAGATTCTTTTGTTACACAGATGTCCAATCAGCAGTGCATGCAATGATTTCAGGGGAATCCGATGCCACGGAGGAGAAAAAGCAAAAAAAAAAAAAAAAAAAAAACTCAATAAAATAGGCTACATATATACAGGATATTGTAGGCCATGATACTAAAAACTCCAACCAATATTAAAACAAGCTTAAATTCAGTGCGGTCTTTACAACACAACTCAAAAGCTCTCAAGAGTATCTTACAGATATCAATGGCTTAACCAACACTGAGCAAGCCAAGGATGACCGCATCAAGAAAAATTTCCTAAGGACGGAAGCAGGGAGGAAGAGACTTTGGGAGGAACCAAAATTTACTGGAAACCAGTGAGTGCTGATAGTGATAGCTTTGTATTGCCTCTTTCGAACAATTTTTACAAGTACACTTCTTATCACTGCGGTCATTTTACAGTACATCAGCGCTCTCAGAAGCTCGTCAGGGACTGCCCCCATCTTGTACATTTACTTTAGTCTTCCCTGCTTTCAACACACCAGATTCAACTAATCAGCTTATTACCGATCCCTCCAGGGTGAACGTTCAAGAACAACGGTTACTCTAGGACCAGAGTTGGGGACCTGTGCAGCAGGTAAAGGAGTCCATGGAAGTCAGTTTGTGAGTTTGTTGGTCTTTGGAGTAGGATTCTGCATGCAAGTACGAGCTTATAGAGCAGAAAAGATCAAGAGAGACTCAAGAGAGACAAGGCATACTCTGTTGCTGATACCGTGGTCCGCATGGAGCCCCCATCCTGTCCTGTCCGATATTGCGTCTGGCGCGGAGGTCGCAATGACAGTTGTGTGCGCTGGTGAGAGTGACATCAGGCTTATCAGAAAGCGTCATTTCCTGCGGTGCAGTACAACCGACCGACACAGGATGTGATGCCTCGAGCTGGCAGGTCTTTGAATTTCAAACCAGTACATATGGTGTTGGATTCATAAGGGCTGGTTAAAGGAAAGGTGAAGGAGGAAAGCATGTTTAAATGTATACAGTCACGAAAAGAACAAAAAAAAGAATAATAAAATCAGCCTTCAATTAAAAAAAATATATAAATAAATAAATAATAAATAAAAATAACCTAACATGCTTCACACAGAATAGGGACAATAGGGACAGCCCAGATCATGCAAATGAATTCAGGTTTGTTCGTCTCCACCACAATTCACTTAAGGCTTATTCATAATGAAAGCATTCTGCTTTTTAGTCACCGTCTAGGTTTCGAATTTAATCAGCATTACGACTTACTGAGACACGGCTAACGACCGTAAAAACGTCACCAAACCATCGTGCTGTAATCGTTTAAGATATACCATGTCCGTTTTTTTTCCCACCTGCACACTTGAGTTTACACTAGTGTCATGACGCAGAGCAAATTCAACTCAGTTTTATTTATACGGCGATTTGAACGATTAGACACTGTCACGAGGCAGCTTTACAGAAATCCAGGTACGCTGTAGATTTTTTATTGATCCCTAATGAGCAAGGTAAAGGTGATGTGCCTAAGAAGAAAAAAAAAAAAAAAACACCCAGAGACAACACAAGGAAGAATCCCTGAAAGGAATGCATCCTTATCTGGATGACACTGGATAGCGCAAAATCACGCGTCTGTACCGTATGTTAAAAAGATCCAGAACAAACACAGATCTGCTGTATGTTCAGTATCCCATGGATTCACATTTTTAAGGAGCTGTAATAGCTGGCCCGACTTCAACTGCCCCACCCCTATATTCCATCAGCGCACAGGGAAAACCAAAGGTGTGGCCTGGACATCTGCTCCCACGGGTCACCGATGTGTCCTGCGCATGAATTGTAGGTTACTGCTAATCTTAGGGGTCATATATTTTAGGATTACACGATTCCAACAAAATGAAGCGAGTTTCCATGAGGTCAGAAGAAAACACTGATCGTCACTGCGTGTTAACTTTGAACACACTTTCAACATCAATTCCTGCTTCATCTCCCTTTATGGTATCTTTTATAAACACCAATGATTAATGAGAAGCAAAAAAGCTGCACTATAGTTTGAGATAGCTGTGCACTGTTAAACACTGTTCATCATTGCTTTGGGAACATTCTTCGTGTTGAATTCTCCCACTAAACATCACCATCAGCGGAGGCTGCTGCTGAAGATAAAAACTCTTATCACGTCAGTCATAAGTCATTACCTGTTTGGAGAACCATGTCAACGCTGCCACTGTATAACGGACACTAATCAGGGAATCACATACCACTGCTTCGCCAGGCTGTATTTATCTTCCTGTACTGCAGCACTCTACTGCTCTGCACTCATTTCCTCTGATGACAAGGAAACTTAGAGCGCTCTCCACTCACCAGCTTTTCAGTTCACTCATACCCTTACAATGCAGCAAACCACCAACCACTATCCAGTCAACGAATAGGAGGATTATTTTCATGATCTGCCTGAACGTTACCTTCCTTGTAGTCCCATAAGCCCTGCTGAGAGAGAAACGATCCCTAGCGTCTTGCTCTGTGCTCCGCTGGGAATGTAGGATGGAGAGCCAAGGGCAGGAGAGGTCCAGGCTTGAACTCTTGTACTTCCTCTCCTATGGCTACTTTATGAGATGGACAATTAGCAGATGCTTCTCGGTTGCGTGTCAAAGGACTTCCCGTTAAAGCAGAGCCAGAGAGGAGGGAGGTCTGGGGTTGGCAAACATGCACTGACGGCCGAGTCAATTACAGAGAGCAAACGACGGAGTGGACTTGGCAAACAGCTCATGGTCAAATGAAAGGACGGTTCTCGAGCTAATTGGAAAGAGAACTGTGGGGTTTCATTAAAAAGGCCAGGTGTGCACTTGCCGAAGAGGTGAATTAAGTGAGAGTGTGTGTGTGCGCACGTGTGTGTGTGTGAGAAAGAGAGACTGACCCGAAGCATCCTCAGCAATTAAATCACCTAATAAAAGGTAAGATAAGGCCACAACTAAGGTAGCTGTGGAAACACAATTTAATCCTTCTACCAAGCAGGAACAGCAAACAAGCCCATAATTAAATAGCACATAATATAAGACAGGTCTCATATATACACACAAAACTGTGGCTTAGATTTATTCTCCAGTTAAAGGTGACTTGCGCGAAGCAAGAGGCCAAATTGTGTCAACAAGAACACACAAAGAACCACATTATGGAAAAGCGGTCCGCGTAATTCGGCAGCCCATTAAATTATGTGAATTATTCTGGCGTGGAAACAGCAGGGCTTGTGCTCAATACAACCACCCTAAGCTCACATGGAAAGAATGTGGGCTTGTGTGCACCTTCACTATTGAACCTCAAATCTCTGGAGGCTTCAGATTGGCCTGGTGGAACACAGCAGCTCTCTTTCTCCTCTGCTTGCCCAGCCGCCTCCCCCCGCCTCCCCCAGTTCTCTCCGGTGGAGTGCCGCACACAGTTACGACCTCTTACCACACCACCACAACAAGACGCTTAAACCCTCGAAACCATGCAGGATCAGTTCAGGGATATTTACACCAAGCAGGGGGGGATCCTGTGGCCTTTTTCGACTTTACAGAAACAGTACGCGTGTTTGATTCTAACTGATCACCGTATGACATACAGGAACAAGTATGCATTTTTATTATTACAATTTAGATTACCTATTCATTGTTCTCATTACAAGTCAAAAATGAGCTTAGTAGTGAAGTATGCCACGGTCTGGGGCCACAGAGGAGCAATAAAAAAAGCTAATGTGTTTAACTAGTGCGATGCCACAGCAGGATCTTAAACAAGGGGCTCCACTGTCCTAACCAGTAAGAACGGTCTAAGCACGACACGCTGCAGATTTTACAAGGCCGTTGGTCAAAGATCTGCTTCTGCTTACGGCTCTGACGTGCTGCAAAACCCGGGGGCCTTAGTTAATAAATCATAATCCTGCATTGCTGCAAGAATCTCTGTGCAACTGCAATCAACGCATTGTCTGCTCTCAGCTAGCTTTTAAGGGTATTGCAATCATCATTGATTTGTCATATTAAGGGAAAAACCTAGTTGCTGTTTTTCCATTGGGCACTGGATCCACGGAATGACTGCCTGTTCCTCATATTAGTCAGATTCAAAGAGTGCTGCCAACCATGGAGACAGTATGTTGGAAAAAAAAGGTTAATGTTTTAAAACACTTCATAACGTAGTTATTGAAGGAAAAAAAAAAAAAATCAACCGAAAAACAGGCATCCAAGATGCAACACAATCCTTGACACAAATGTACTAATAGTAACGAACAGACTTTGTTCCATTGCAAATTTACATGAAATGAGTCAAATCAAAACCCATGAGTCACCCAAGTTAGTACTGATGTATTTGGTTGTGCAGAAGAAAACAGACCAAAGTTTCAGGCAAGGCAATCCTGGCCATCATTTCTCAAACTGCTGAATAAACAGCACCCAGTAGAACATGGCCTCTCTTAAACTGTAGCAGCAGAGATATCAACACCCGGCAAAAAAAGAAAAAAAAAAAAGGGTAATTTTACACTTGAGATCACGGCATTACCTGAAACCGAGTAACTGAACACGGCTCCGCCCTACGGCACAGTCACGCCACGTCAAATGTCACCGAATCAATTTGCGTATCGTTATGTGTCGTACGCAGGTCAAATACCTTTACAAACCCCGTGAACCACACTCTCTACAGTGGAAACAAAATAATCCGCTTCGTATTTTTAAAACTGTTTTAAATCAGTTTGAAGGTTCCTGTTTCTAGATGACGTGCATGCGTGACAATTTTACCTGTTCATTCCGAATACTAGTTAGAATCATAATCAGAGAGAAATTCTATAAAACGTTGCATGTTGTTGAGTTCACATTAGAGTCGACACTGAGGAATGGAATAAGACATTTTTAAGACATTTTAAGTGCACGGTATTTTCTTGATTAAAAGATAAAGTCGATCGAAATGCACTCCAACAAAGTCTCTCTCTTCAGATTCTAACCACATCGAAAGTCTAAACTTGTGGTTTTTTTGAATATTCAAATATACTGTACGCTTGTTGAAGTAGATTTGCATAAATACATATATATTTTCGATAATGTTCCAGTAGAGTATAGGTACTCAACTGGCAAGGACTGATTGGGCTAGCTAATGTTAAAAAAAATTATCAATAAAATATAAAAATATCCTATTCACTTTTTCATAACATAAACTACTACACACCTGTCTCACTGAATATGTTCAAAGCATCTGATTATTACATGTGCATTTGCTCAAAGATGAGCAATCCATGCTTCTCTTGATTGGGGGGAAAAAAAAAAGTCTGAGACAGAGGCCTATTCATAATACTCAAAACACCCTGGCCACAAAGGAACCCTTCATCCTATATGAAGTTATACTATACAGAGCAAACAATCTTACCTGCTCCAGTCTGACCCCTGAATAGAAGAGAAGAGCTCTGGAGACCTGCAGCTGGATGGCCAGGAGCACTCTGCTGTATTCCGGGTCCACAAAGGTACGGGCCTTGCTCAGACGACATCTTCCATAAGCAGCTTGCCATGCTCTGTCTGATATCTGACCAGTCCTCACAATCGCTCTGGTGCCAGTGCACACCTTCTTCAAGACCTTCTGGTTGTTCTTCAGGTACCTCCGGACCAACACAGTGGACCGCTCCTTCTTGTGAGCAAACTCACTATCGGAAGCCGTGGCCTCACCGTCACTGTGCTGGTGAGCCAAGGAAGGCTTCGAGGTTGCGGAGGCCTGGCAGGGCATCCTCGACCACTTGACTTTGGATCTCTTGTGGCAAGGGGCAGAATTGAAATTCACCTCGTCCTGCTTTCCTGCTTCCAGCCTTGCACCATAGGCGCACGTGCAGTGGAAATGCGACACGAATGGTGTTGGTAGGCTGATTCTCCTAGCGCAGAGCCTTTCCTCATCCAGGCCTGGCGGCTCTCCAGCGAGCCGCGTCGCGGCAGAAGAAAACCCCTCTGTTCTCCTCGGAAACCCTGATTCCCAGCCTCCACTTTGAAAGGAGGCCTCTTGGCAGCACCCGTCTGTTTCCACTGGCCCACATGTGCTGCACGGCTGGCTGAAACACAATCCCTCCACCCGGCGGCATGAAACTGTGCTGCAACAGCAGTCTTTGTGTACATAGTCCAGGCTGTCCAAGCTCTTGGACCTGGTGTCCAAAGCGCTTCTCGCACCAAAGGACATAGGGATCTGTTCAGATGCTTTAGAGTCACAGCAATCCACTGCCGGATGTAGACGACGTGAACATGAACCAAGGATCAGTGGCTCAGAGTTTCTTCTCTCATGTGCCTCATGACCAAAAGATAACATCTGATTTCTGTACTTTGCCAACGAAGAAGAAGATGCCTCTCTTGCCTCCATTCCGACTCCCGGAACCACGGCAGCCTTCTCCGAAGATCCAGAGATGCTAGCAAGTCCAATTCTCACCTGTTCCTCCACACAAACCCTCATATCACGAAGAAATCAATCACAGATCTCTGGCTGTCAAAGCTGGGTAGTGGAACGGTTTTCGGTTCCAAAAGAGTCACTTTTGCTGGAAGCGGAAGAAGAATTCTGTTCCAAAATAAGGAGCGGCACTCCCAGGTTGTGTAACGCTCAGCCTTGTCTACTCCAGCTTCTTCTCTGAAGATCTGATGGCCTCCAAATACTAGGAGAGATATGGAAGAATAAAGAAACATTAACAAACAAGTTTGCCAATAAACTAGTCAACAATACCTCTAAAGTCTAGCAGAAAAAAAAAGAAAAAGAAAAGAAAACAGAGCAAAAATCTTTCACACATTCAGAGATCAGGTGAGATTTTCATTGGTACTTGAGAAATAGTTTTCTCTAAGGAAATCGCAGTTACGCAAACAAAACAAAAAATCTCAGCCCTGGAACACCAGGAAAAATAAAATCACACAAATATGTGGGCCTCTGGAATGTGGGGCCTTGCTGGGGGCAGAACAAACTGACTAGAAAAGTAAGGGGGGATTAGTTCTATTGATTTTGGGACTGTTCAGCCAGTCAAGGCTCACCACTATAGTTCCCACACCCACACACACACACACACACACAGCTATAAATCTTTGAGCTAATACAGCATGGAGCCTTCTTTCAATGTTCATTATCAGAGGACGGAAGATGCATTGACACCAAGATGGAAAATGCCTCAACTACTAAACAGCTAAATCTCCTCTATTTTTAAAAAAGCTTCTGTACAACAATACCAAAAACAGAAAACACATTTCACCCTAACTTTTTTTTCTTTTCTTCTCAACTATTAAATTGACAACCAGCTTCGTTTTCAACGTGACAATAAGTAAAACGTACCTGTCGTGTTTTGCCAAGTACCTCGACAGTAGTGTGAATAAAGTCAGTGTCGGAGATGACAAAGGCCACACCTCGGTCTCACAATAAACGCTCACAGGTAACAGGATTTCACATGACACACTCGCTGAACATGGCACGGAGTCAAACGTGAGTGGTGAAGGCTGAGATTGATTGCCGAATGAGATAACGAGCACAAACAAGCTGTTAGATCTACTCAAGAGTAAAATGTCGCGTATCAGATCCCCAACAGGAAAAGATCATTCAATTTGCAACAGCCTTTTAGAAATAAACCCTGTAACTGATCACAGTTAACAGACTGGCAATAAAGAACTCTCTCCCTAAAAAAAAAAAAAAAAAAAAATCCAGTATGAAAAAACACTTGGCACCAATTTTAGTTGATGAGACGTTAATCCCGATATAAATCTTTTCTCCAAAATGCATACCTTCATCATCAGCAACCTGTTTCAACTGTTTCCAGACAGGCGGGAAGAGAGGGTGTGAAGCTGTATGAGCAGGCAGACATGGAAGTTTGGGGAATTACGGGAATTCCCCCCCCTCCTCCCACTCCCCCTCAATCACGCACACCCACTAGCTCACACAACCACAAAACACACAACTTGGCTCAGGCTAGGAGGCAGGAAGGCCACACAGGCTAAAGAACTCTCAGAGTTTCATCCTTGACTCCATGAGGTTACCTTCACTAGACGATATCAGACAGTGAAACAAGAAACGGGAAGACTGTATCTCGATCAATGATTTGTAGAAATGATATTTCATATTTCAATCTGGATTCGTGCTTGCATACAGTATGTAGTGATCACCTGGTGCACAGACTTGTCCTTTCATTACACGTACTTTCATTTTGACAATCCTCCAACTGATTCGATGACTGTGGGTGTGTCATGCATTGCTCTGATAACTCAGAACTACCAGCTTAGCCACAAAAACGCAAGAGTGTCAGAGTTTCACAAACATGCATGACACATTAAAATAAGCTCTTAGGAACAACAAACACACAATTTATTAATTACATAAATATATTCAAAATAATGCATTCGTCTCACTGAACGGGATCAAAGGGCAAGTTTGTCTCTCACCTCTTTTAGTGGCTGAACTCTGAACTCTAAGTGACCGGCTCATAAAATCTTTTACAGCACTCCGGCACCGGTGTCAGCCGGGGAAATGGACTCGGCTAAGTTTTGGTCAAATTTATCAACAGAACAGCAGCAGACATTTTAGACAGACCTAAAGAGAGATGCCCCGATACCTGCCTTTAAACCTTTTTTTTTTTAGAGATATTAAAAACCAGCACCGACAGCCTGATCCCATAAGGTTCATTAAAGGTCTTATAAACAACACGGCCCGTGACAAAAGGTTTCCAAGCCGATCCATTTCCATTTGTTCAAGTTTTCCATGATGCCACTGAAACCAATGACAGAGAGATCAGCAGCCCAAGTCAAGACGTGCCACTGAAACAAAACCAGCAGAACCTCAGCATATCGTGTTACCCCGTCAAACGCGGGGCGCTCGCGAGTGCCCACTGAAGCTGCATACGCAGACTCTAACGGCTTCACATGCATTCTGTATACGCTACAGACTCGCCTCGTGCATTTCGTCTACTCTACAATCATCTGTACTGGAGAAAAAAAACGAATAAGACTAGACATCGGAAATGAAAACAGGACAGCAGTTTGCACATGCCTGTAAATGCATCAAACCAAACCAAGGTCTAATAATGTCAGTTACTGGCGGTGGTGTTGCCATTGTAGACTGATGACAACCTTTATTTGCTTATTTTTTTCTTTTTTTATACTCAAAATGCAAGAATACAAATTTACAAAAAAAAAAAAAAAAAAAAAAAAGATTCAAACTGAAAAGCAGCACACTTTAAGAAACAGGTTTTGGTAGAGTTATTTATTAGATATTTTTATGCCCTCTGAGCACTAAACCTTTTGGAGCATCAACTCTGCACACCCTTTGTGTGATTTAACTTAACTGAATAAGACCAAGCCTATGCGTGGACATTCAAAGCAAGGGATCATGCAAACAAACAAAAACAAACAAACAAACGCAATCATGACAAACATCCTGAGTCTCACTGGAGAAGAAGCAGAAGAAGACAAAAATAAATAAATAAATAAATAAATAAATAAAGTCGGGCGTGCAACAAAGTGAGTTTATAGTACAAACAGAGCACAAAACTCTTGCACGTGGAAAAAAAATCCTGTTTTTTTTTTGTTTGTTTGTTTTAAAGAACACTCACCTCAATAAAGTGTAGCGCAGAGAAGTTTCTCAGCAAGGCATCGAAACACTTTAAAGTTTCTTGTGACTTTAAAAAAAAAAAAAAGTTGTTCAGGGTGTGAAGCGGAGAGATATCAGACGCAACACGCTGAAGTGACAAGAGAGAGAGAGAGAGAGAGAGAGAGAGAGAGAGAGAGAGAGAGAGAGAGAGAGAGCGCTTTGGAGAGAGTGGTTTGGAGAGAGCGCACTGCCCGCACTGTGAGTGAAGTGTGCAGACTGAGCGCCCTGGAAGTGTCACATCATAGGAATGCAGGCAAACAGGCACAGGGCTCTGCTTTCACAAGCGCGCGCGTATACCGTCAGACCCACCTTCCAGCCTTCTGCTTATCTGCGCCATCCCCCCCATCCTATTTTTTTTCACCCTACATCTACCCCGTTCCAATAAAAACCCTCCTGACTTCCCCTGCGATTTCTCATGTTTACGCCTAAACCGACCAGAAATATTTCTGCCGCCATCAGCTTAGCCAATTAACCTCCAGAGTTAATTACTCTACTACGTGCTTCTGACGTCACCACCACCACCACGTCGCTACCAAGTCGCTCACTGTTACCGCGCTGCTGTCTAATGTAATAAAAGCACCCCAGCACATACAGTAGTACGGTAAGTGCTGCACATAATTAATGCCCTTTTAGAGTAAAAGTTACAATAAGGACGTAGTCATGTGCTGCAATTCGTCAAGTTCAAGTTCAAGTTCAGGTTCAGGTTCAAGTTCAGGGGAGCGTTAATGACGTTTGAGCTCTACATGTACAGCTATACAGTGCAGTACATAGTGAAATGAAACGACGTTCCCCAGGACCATGGTGCTACATATAAGACTAGGGCAGGTAAGGAAAGTGCAGAATTCTGGGGCAAAATACTGCAACATGGAACAGCGTACATGGCAAAGGACTGGATTATCATTCATTAATATCAACTTGCACAACGCACAGTTAAAACCAAAACTCAAACGACACACAGAGTGACACACTTGTTTGTGTTTGTTTGTGTTGCTTAATTATCACTGCTGCCAGAACATTTCTTTAACAGCTTCTCAATTTTATTTATTTTATTTTATTTATTTATTTATTTATTTTGGAAAGTCCCATGGCATTCTCATGAAAGGTTACAAAGAAAGTTACAAAGAAACCTTGATCATTACTAACATGGTCCTCGTCTCCCACCAGTCTTCTGGTCAAGTTGTAACGGTTAGAAGAACAATCCTTACCTTTTCACTCCTGAGGGAACCTGTCGCTACTCGTATGTCGTTTCCCTTTGTCAAGTAATCTAAAGATTTGTCTGGTAAGTCTTTTTTTTTCTTTATGATGCCAAGCTTCAGATGTGTTATGTAGACAGCTTCTGAACATGGCTTTAGGAGTAATTAAAGCGTGATTGTGCAACAGGCTGAACTTTGGATCAGTTTGTTTATGGTGCAGTGAGGGCTGTGTGTGTGTGTGTTTTAGGTTTAGGGAGATTGTAAGTGTTTGATTCTGTAGTCACGAACAGTTTAGGTGTAGCTACAAATCTCAATGTCAAGTTATTGTCTCTACCAGTTGACTCTAGAAGACAGCTTGATAAACTTTGGAGTTTGAACTATAAAGGGTTAATAGTTCGATCCGAGGCTTAAATTACTGCCTGTTTATGAAATGTATGTTCTGCCTGGGTCTTCTCCAGGTCCTCCAGGTTCCTCCCATCTCCCAAAAACATGCCAGTAGACAAACTGGCTGGTTTAAATTAACTCTAGGAGTGTGTGTGTGTGTGTGTGCTGCCCTCCTATGAACTGGCATTCCACCCAGGGTGTATTCCTGCCTCACACCCATTGTTCCCAGTATAAGCTCTGAATCCACTGCAACCCTAACCAAGAATAAGTTCTTACTACTTAAGGCCTATGTCCTCTTTTTTTTTTTTAAACATCATGGTAATACTTTAACGTTATTAAAGAGTATAACGTTAAAGTATTACCATGGGTCACATGGTTGTAGGCCCTCAGCATTCAGTTGATTAGCAAAAGAGGAATTGTGTTTGTTTTCTCTATTAGGAAACCATATTAGAAAATCATATAGCATATTATAAGGACAGAGCTGCATTATTTTTTTTTATCAGTATAGCCTCTTGCAACCATTGTATAGTGTATGTAACACCTAATTTAAATATTGTAACTCTTTTATGCTCTATATTACTTTGCATTATGTTAGGGCAAACTTATAACATATATTTCTAATGTCATTTTGCAAAAGACTGAAAAACATAAAAGCAAAACCATGTTTTCACAATATCGGTAAGTTTATTAAAAAGGCAAAAAAAAAAAAAAAACCCTGACAAAGCTCATGTACAAATATTCTGACCCTGTTTCACGTCTTTGTCGAAGTTGCCTTGGCAGTGATTACAGTCTTAAGTCTTACAGTATGGTGCTACAATCCGGGCATAACTGCTCTGGGGATTTTCTCCCATTCCTCTCTACAAAATCTCTTAAACTCAGGCAGGTTTGATTTTCAGGTCTCTCCAGAGGTGTACAGTCTGGTTCAATTCAGGACTCTAAGGACATTTCTAGACTTTTCCCAAATCCACTTTTCCATTGACAGTGCTTCACTTCACTTCACTTCACTTCACTTCACTTCACTGTTGAAGGCGAACCATCACCTAATCTCAGGTCCTGAGAACTTTTACTGAGTGCTGAGGAGTGGCTCCTGTCTGTCCACTCTACCATAAACTAGGGTGACCATATTTTAATTTTCTAAAAAGAGGACACAAGGAACAGGATGACAGTGGGGTCAGACAGACACCCACAAAATGAATGATGACTGTAGAAAGCAAATCTGAAATCCTGGACATTTTTGGCGATTTAGAAATCCCACATTTTTCAGGTCCCTAAAAGAAGACAAACCCTGGAAAATTAGGATGTCAGGTCGCCCTACATAAACACCTGATAGGTGCAGTGTTGCAGAGACATTCTTCTGGCAGGTTCTCTCTTCTCCTCACAAGACTTCTGTGACCTTAGGGTTCTTGGTCGCCTCCCTAAGTAAATCTTGTGTTATATAAATCGGAAGAGTCTTTTTGTGATTGGTTGGTTTGGTGGAATTGGTTCCAGCTTTCCCCATGGCCCACAACGGATAAACGAAATAGAAAATGGATGGATGGAAGAGTCTCTCTGGTGCAGAACGTTAACATTTATCAATGATGGAAGCAACTGTGTGCTTAACATCTCTCACAGAAGAGATATGCCTTTCCAATCAACTGTATTTACCACAGGTGAACTTTAATCAAGATGTAGGAACATCACAAGGATAATGGAAGAAATGGGAAGCTCAGTTCTGAGCATTCCCCTGTTGGTTATTACAGCCATTTACCTATCCTGTGCTCTTGGGTAGGTTCATCACTCACACGGCAAGCAGACCATTTCAGTAAAGATCTACTGTAGCTTGATCAAATGCTTGCTACAGTAATGAACATTCAGTAAATGTTATGTGTTGTATAAAACATATACATGCTCAGTAGGGGCACACGTGAAATAAATTTTTTAAACGATTTCCGTTTAGTAGATAATACTGGCACTCTGTCATGCAGCCAGGCTGAAGAAATTAACGTAGTTCACGTCGAGTATTCTGTGGGAGAAGCGGACCACATGTAAAAGTGCATTCTTTGTGCCAGCTATGTGTCTTGGACAGAGTTGTAATGATTTTTTTTCCAAGTCCCAGTTCTCCCTTAAAGGAATCTTTATGCCATCCTGGAGGAATTTGCGAGTCCGTTTGGAGCCAAACCATTACGCTGCATGTAATCCGACAGCAGACAAAAATTACAACCTCTCCTCTGTTATAAAATATATACACTTCAAGAGATTTAAGGGTTTGTATATA
>JAOVYU010000067.1:21024712-21035264 GCA_025674565.1 Synodontis membranacea
ATTCTTTCTCAGCTCTTGAAAATGCAAACCTATTAGCCAGGCCAACCGACTGGGGCCTTTCTGTGTGGAGATTGCATATTCCCCCTCCAGGTATTCTGGTTTCCGACCACAGTCCAACGACATGCAGATTAAGTCAACTGGCTACTCTAAATTGCCCATATGTGTGAATGTTCGTATAAATGTTTGGGTCAGCCTTGAGATATAGCTTATTGGTGACCTGCCCAGGGTTTACCCCACCTCCTGAAGTCTGCTGGGATTGGCTCCAACCTTTAATTGATGAATAGTAATAGGTAATGGCTAGATAATGGATGGATGGAAAACAATCTGAGTCAGTGAAAACTCAATTTTCAGCCCTTTTCCCTTTCAATTTCCTCAGCGCTTCCAAACCGCAATGCAACAATTTTCTAAATTTGAATTCCTTCTTGAATGAAAGGCCAGATTGCTGTATAAACGCATATTGTCATTGCAGGCTTACTAAAGCCGTTCTCTGTTGATGTATTGGCTAAGAGTTCTGGAGTGGTCGAAACATCACGTGGCTCTAACACGCAGCAGCTCCTTCACGAACAAGGTGAATTTAACAATGTAACTCTGTAATTTCTTACCCTGCACGCACTTCATGAGAATACATTCATTCCTGCCAATTTAGTGAGTGTCATCGGGTATTCTTCATCGGGTATACCGATTTTCCTTGAGGATAAAACGTCCTCTAACACAGACTTATAATTCCGGAATCTGTCATTTTCCTACATTGTTTTTCTATAACGGTACTGTTATAACGCTGGCTGCAAAGCAAATCACAGGTTAATATTAACATTGCTTGATCTAATATTATCGCTTCTGTAGGATCTCATTCCCAGGGACTTGAGTTTTCTGAGTCGCCACCGTCAAAGCTTTGTAACAAAAGTAACGAGAGAGTTTTCGGAACAGTGGGACTTTCGGATTGCATGAAAAGCTGTGCTTTTGTGTTAACTTCAAGAAAGTGGGGGGAAAAAAAGAGGAAAAGAATGCTTATATGCTATAATGCAAATCATGCATATCCCTGCTATAACACACCCACTTATACTCGGATAAGTTGTATCAGCAGGAAAGACACTAAAATATGCAGGACGGGCATTTTCCAACTATTGGTTTATTTGTCAACCTTTTTTTTTTTTTTTGGTGTTATATATTTGTCCATCTGCCCTCCCAAATAATATCACCACATTCCACCACTGTTGATTATTCTTCTATAACAGTACACCCTGAAGATATTGATTCCTTAATTATGCCTAAATAATGGCACTGTAAACAAAAGGGTCGCCAGGGTTACTAAACAAGAAGGAGATGGAGCACATCTTTGTGAATTCTCACTTTGCCTTTACAAAGCGAGTGCAGAGAATACTTTGTTTTGGAAAACGAGCACCGTTTCTGCACTACCTACTATCGTATCTCTTATCTACAGCAGTAGTAATTATTGGTCAAACTTATTCAAACAGGAAACATTGATGTGCATGGGGTTTAAAATGAAAAACTGAAGGACTGAAGGTTTTTTTTTTTGCACTACTCTTTTGCAGCATCTTCTGTTCGGAAACTCGGGTGTTCAGAATGTCCAGTCTTTGGAAAGGAGAGTTTCTTTTGTACTTGTCAGTGTGCAGATGTGATTCAGGTTTAATGCTCAAAATGACATCAACAGTGATAGTTATTATCAGAAGTTCTACAGAAAGGCTTCAGGTTAATGCCCTGGAAAATAATGGACAGAACACAGTATGCAAATATAAATACTATTAAATAAATATAGTGTCTATAAAATGAATAAGCAAAAAATACTTACCTACAGGTCCAGGAGAGGAACTATGCTTACCACAATGGTTCACATTTTGATGCATGGTAAAAGCGGAATTGCCTCATCGATCGTGAAAGGCTTTGACATAAAGCGTGGGAAAAAAAGGCCATCAAATCAAATCTGATTCAAACATCTTTGCTGAGCATGCTGTTAGATGTTACACTGATCGACAGTCTGTAATCTAATTGGGGAACCCATTAAACATTTTGCAATCCCATGAGCCATCTCATCTCATTAATAGGTTTTGTTCCAGTACAAAATTGGTTCCTAGGCAGTCAAGACAGGTTTAACATTAAATCCAATCTGACAAACCAAAGCAAGAGTTGCTCCATTCACATGCATCTTCTGCCCCCTACTGGAAAACCCAACTCACAACACCTAAAGTTCACCTGTCCTCTGCTCAAGCCATGGGCTCAAAACAAGAATGGATATCGTACAGCGGGAAAAACTACACTTGTCTGTCATTCTTATTTAAAATGATTCTGTGTCATATTGTCATGCTGATATTTTATTTTTTTTTTTACACCTTAGTTTCTTTGTTATCACTGACGGTACAAGTATAAGAGTTTTTAAAAACTTAATGTTTGCCTGCTTTATCCATTCCACAATCCGCTACGACGTGTGTTTGGGGTCATTGTGCTGTTATAACATCCAATTGTGTCCAAGTTTCAACCGCCTAGATGATGGTTTGAGGTCTGAAGAATCAAAATCAAGAAATTGATTTTGCTGCAGGGACTACTTTCTTGGGCAGCAGCGTCTCCGTCCATGGCGATGTAAAACTCTCTTGAATTGTAGACAGTGTTCCAGGAGCTTTCAGTTCATCCAGCAGTAATGTGCCTTGATGGTTCCTGACCATCTGAAACAATTTCCTCTCAGCTGCGAGCGACAGAAGTGGCTCTTCTTCCAGCGACATGGCTGAGAAAAGTGGCTAAACCTCCGAACAACTTGTATTGTTATACATGTATTGTTTGAACCGATGAGCTTGGAATCTGCAGTTGTTCATAAATAGCTTCTGAGTTGTATAAATCTACGATCCTCTTTCTCAGATCTGCACTGAGCTCCACGGACATACCCGTTCTACTGTGTGTTGGTCAGTCTAATCTAAGAGCTGTCCAACCAACCCCTTTTTGTGTTGTGCACCGAGAATCTACCAGCTGTAGTAAGTCATGATCGATAACAAATAAGGAAGTTAAGAGGCCTGTACTGTACCTTGGCACGTTAAAAGACATTTTAGGAAGTTCCTGCACCACTATATTAATTACTCGAGTGGGTGTGTGAATATTTTTTGACCCCGTGTGGTGTTGATTTCTAGAAAATCCAAAGTAGATTAAAACTACAAACAAGGCCCTTAACCCTCGACTGTTCACTTGTATAAATAAGACACTTTAACTTTGAAGCACGGTTTGAGGAAAGTGCTTGTTGTAGTTCCAATAGGGCTAATTTGGTAGCATGAGCTCATCTTACTCGGTAGCTACATTAGATCCAGCGCACTACCGAAGAAGCAAACTTTAGCCTTTGTTGATTGGAAACATACAAAAAAAAACCAAGCTTTTTGATTGGCTAATACTTTATTGCTGCCATCCATTGCTGTAATTTTTCAAAACCTCAACCCCTAGTTTCAAATCTCGAGGCAAATAAATTTCAGGATGTCATATCAAACTACATTTTTCTTATCACACTGTTATTTTCCTCCACAACTTACTAACCTCCCACACCAACCAAGGACTTGGCATTAATGTGCTCGCGCACAAGAAATCTTCCAAGCTTCTTTATTTTTTTTTTTGCTCAGTCCATTTGCACATTACTAATTTGCGATACTTGTTCTTTCTCGCAGTGAACGGTGGAGGGAGTATTCATCGTCACGGTCATTTCAGATTGGATCGCAGCCTCCTATCGAGTACATCGATTTCACTTGCCACACGCCATTTCCTGTTTGTCTCCTGCCTCAGCTCCACACCTCAATACAGCCCCCTACGTCACTGATCGCCGTTAAAGGTCCTGTCCTTGGATATTATTTTGCCTCACTTGTAAGTTGCTTTGGATAAAATTGTTTGAAAAATTAAAAAGTAAGGAATAAACATGATTATTTTCATATAACAAGACATCCCAAAGTGTTTTTTTTTTTTTCTTCCTCTTATACCAGGGGATACCAGCCGGTGGCCCATGGCCCCCCTGGTGGTAACGTGAAGGCATTTCAGGTGGTCCCTGACCGTGCATGCAAAAATGTATTAATAGTTTTGCTGTGGGAATCACCATTTTTAAATTTTTTTAAAAAATTTTTTTCCAAAACACATTTAAACGCAAACATGTAACATTTAGAAAAACCAAGGTGACTTTCAGGATTAAAATAGTGCCCGTCTGGTCCATCCTTCTTAGCCCGTGCTGCGATAATGTTGGAATGAATCCCCAACCTCACATGCATAATGCAATGCATAACGTACAGATTCGTGCTTCAAACCACTTCATCGCAACCCACAACAGTGGTCCTCAGGTTGCTTCTTAGTCAGAACGGTGGTCTCTGGGTCCCAATCATTTGTCTTATGCCACAGCAACTTGAAAATGTAAGAAGTTACACTTAACGTTGTGGCCCACAAAACCTGTCATCTCTGTACAAGACATTTCTATAAAAATGGTAACATATTAGACTGGGCACATTAATATAAATCTTACTACGTTGTAGAAAATGAATCACATCTGAGAGTTAAACAGCACTGTGGTATAAATATATGTATCAGCTGGCAAGTTATTACATCATTTTAACCAGACGGTTATACATATGACTAAAACATACAACACGTTGAACTAAACTAATGAAGACTGATACTTTCAGATGTCTACTATTTAAGACTTTTCTTGGTTAATAATGATGTTTTGGGAATACTGTATAGTAATGTTGCTATATGTGTAAAACAACTGATTAGTTAACATTTAGTACTAATTAATGAAGAATGAGCATACACACACACACGTGTATAGATATTAAAATCAGCAGATTTTTATTTAAACTGACAACTCAAAGTGAAAAAAAAAAATGGACATAAATGGATGGACTATTTTATGGATGGATTTGAAGAGAAACTGCATCATTTCTCTGCATCGTTTTAAGGCAACAGATGAACAACCCTACCCGTTCAGTTAGCGCGTTCGACTGTCTTGACTCGTTCGGCGTCAAATGCTTTCACACAAACATGATGAGCTTTCCTACTCCAAACGAAAAGCTTGAAATGTTCTTAACTGAAGCAAACTGTCAGATGCGAGCACAGGTGTGTCAGGAAAATTGCATTATTTTGGTCTTGTGCAAGAAGAAGTGCAATAATGCTTAAATAAATTAATAAATAAAAGCATAAACCAAGATTGATCTCGTTAATGTTTGTGCGGTACAATGCCCTAGACTAAACAGGGACAAAGTGTAAGTCAAGGTTCAGAATTTTCAGAGAAGTGCTTGATAACATTCATTCAAACTCCTATAAGTTAGAAGATTATATTTGCTCCATTTCTTTACTAATAAAATACAGCAGGTGCGTCCATGATGTTTCATGGTTCTTTACGTAATCAAGACTAAAAAAAAATAATAATACTAATAATAATAAAAATAATGCCACGCAAGTAGTTGAATGCATAAGCGCTTTCTTTCAGAATAATCTTCTGACCAGCAGTTTATAATGAACATTTCTATAAGTCTAGGCTATAGTTCTTGTTTAATTTAGAAAAATAAATATACATTTAAGTATACCTAAATAGAAAGTTGATTAAAGTTGATAAACATGATATAGAGGCTGTAATTACGTATAAAAGGTTATAGTAGCAAATTCTATAGCAGTGTATAAAATATGTAAAATCATTTTCTAAAGTCCGGGATCTTTGGTATAACAATTACCAAATGAACTGGTACGCAATATGTCATCTAGAAAAATCTCTCTTAGAATACTCAGAAGAGGACATTAGAAAGAGGTGGCAGTTTGTTGCGTAAACCTACGTAGAGTACCTAATAAACTGACTAATAAACGTAGCATATATGGGGAAAATGTACTTTCGTTGCGTTGAAATAAGTACTAGAAAACGTGCACGGAATAAAAATGCCAGCTCCGTGTACTCAGCTTTTATGCCTTGTACTGTTGTACCACTTTCTGATCGCCACCCCGGTGGTGCTGCTGATCACGCAGAGCGCTCCGCCGACGCTCCACCACGTTGGCTTGCGGTTAAGGAAGAGGAATTGCAGTACGAAGGCCAACACCACGTCCGTGGTCCTCAGGAGTGCCACGGGGCCGGCCTTCTCGACCTGAAGTGCTTTGATAAGGAATGTTTGCCCACCGATGCCCAGGACCCCGATGGCCATCAGGTTCCACCTGTCCCAGCCGCACGATGGTATGGCCCACTCGTCTATGACGAACAGCACCACGACGCACTCTATGAAACCCACGACGGCATAATACCACACAGAGAGGTAGTAATGCACGTTCTTGCCCATCTTTCTCAAGATCACCATCGTGCATGCCGCCGCAATGGCACCTGAGAAGGCAGCTATGGCGCCCTTTACGTGGTTGTCGTAGTTGCCCTCGAGGCCAGAGAGCACGCCTCCGAAGATGAAGGGTGGCCTGGCTATTAGAACAACTCCGGTGAGGGTGAAGATGGTGAATACGACATCCCATACAGTGCAGCGCTCCTTGAGGAAGATCCAAGCCAGCAAGGATGTGAAGACAGGGTTGCTGAAGGTAATGACGGTGGCATCTGCCAGGGGCATCTGGAGCACGGCGTAGTACAGCAGGATCATGGCGTTGGAACCGAGGAAACCTCGCAGAAACAGGTACACCCGCATCCCTCTGGGCCCCAGGAAACCAGTTCTGCAACAAAGCTATTATTATAGAAATTCACTGTGTTTTATATATACTTACTGTTGTATAAGTTCTGGACCACTAGTTTGATTGACTGTACGGCATTCCAAGAGTGTTCACATTTGTGTTCACATGCTTCTCTGTGTTCGCCACATTAAATTCCACTTCCTAATTCGAAACGGTCACTACGATACTGTTAGTGACGACATCAGTGGACACGGCGAGCATTACTTTTCAGGAATAGAACTCTTAACTTAAAATAGGGAAGCTTGTCAGACGAAGAAGAGATTTAACGAGAATGTACAAATCAATGTGAACTGGCTTTTATGCTATAAAAGTCAGAGTGGCTTCTTTGGGATCGATTTCTGAAAGAAAAAAAACAAAAACAAAAACAAAACACCCAACAAGATTTGAACAATTTGTGTCCGAAATATCACTTCCTCAGTATTAATTTCATCTTTGTACAACCGTTGTATTGAAGCAATAGCGTGGTTGTTTCTTTGTTTCTTGTCCTGCGAGTTCTCAGATATTCAGTATGGAATTGAAGCGCACAACTGTTTCAGCTTTAATTCAAGGGGTTTTACATAGTCTCTCCATCTTCACAGGCTCAAAAGTATCTGAGCAAACATACCTAATGATAAATATAACGATTATTTTTAATACTTGGATGCAAACCGTCGAATGCCTGGAGTCTGGAATCCATGGACATCAATAAAAAGCATGGACCAGGCTTTTACTGCAGCCACCTTTGGCTGCGGCTCGTTTGTGAGTCTTTCTGCCTCGGTTTTGTCTTCAGTAAATGAAAAGTGTGCTCAAATGGAATGAGGTCAGGTGACTGACTCCACCATTTAAGATCCGTTTTGCAGCATTATATAACGGTATGGCCCTATGTATTTCAGAATTCATCCATCAGCAGTCACATCATCAATAAAAACCACTGACCCGGTTTCACTGGCAGCTGTACACGTCCATGTAGGTCGTGTTTGACAGATGATGTGAAATGCGTTGGATCATGAGCCTTTCCTTTCCTTTTCCACACTCTTCTCTTCCCATCATACTGATAACAAGGTAATCCTGGTCCGGAACTTTCTAGCAATCTAATCTGCCCTAAATGATCTTGAGTCTTACCAGTGGTTTGCATCTTGAGATAATCCCTTCGTGTTTACATTCATGACGGCGTCTCTTGATTGCAGACATGTTTTTGACCTGGCGAGATGTTGTGATGGGCTTTTTCTTCACCAAGGAAAAGAATACAGTAATACCTCGTGCATTCGCGTTTCTGCATTCACAGATTTGCGAAATTTTCTGTGGAACCTAACTAATTTACATTCACGATTTTTTCACACATCTGCAAAATCCTCAAAAAGCCTGGCATTAAACGATAACTGTCACACAGTGCCCACGTCACCATGCCGACCCGGAAGTAGACTCCCGAATTTCTTAACCTAAAATAAGGCTGCTCGTTAGTTCTCCCTGTCACTAGAGGGCAGTACAGCTTAAAAGTAAGGCTGCCTGTTAGTTCTCCCTGTCATTAGAGGGCAGTACAACTCGACTGCCATAAAGACAAAGAAAGAGAGAGACTCAGAGCTGTAGAGGAAGATGTTTTTAGCTTTGTCTTCAACTAAGTAAGTAAATTGAGACTAGATTTTCATTATATTTCAATGAATATACTTTTTGTGACATTTTTGTTTGGTGGTGTGCCTTGTGATTTTTCTAATGTGAAATATGTGCCGTGGAAACACTGAATTAGGTGATACTGTACTCTGTTTTTACGTCAACCATTTATTTTTTTAAGGGTAATGTATTAAGCTAAATTTTAAATGAAATTAAAGTGCTTTCGGAGCACGATTTAGGTCATATTTAGGGTTTAACTTTAGAAATAAGCATTTATTAGCATTTTTAGTGACTCCACCAAACATTTTCACACATCTGTGCCGGGGTCTGGAACCTAACCCCATGAATGCACGAGGTATTACTGTACAATGACCATCCACTTTAGTTGTCTTCTGTGCTCTTCCAGTGTTGCTGAGTTCACCAGTACATTCCTTCTTTCTAAGAATGTACCACATTTGGCCACTCCCAAAGATCCTGCTATCTCTCTCTGATAGGTCTGTTCAGTTTTTTCATGGCCTCCTGCACTTGCATCGACGTCTTTAGAGTTCCCATGTACAGCTTTCAACAACTGGAATCAATTCCAGACCTTTTATCTCCTAATTCATCATAAAATGACAAAAAACAGGACATAACTGGACATGAAACTGCTTTTGAGGCTGTGAAGAAAGAGGGACTCGCTGTAACCACAAACAGCTGTAATTAATTAATGCATTATTTTTGTTAAACGCCTTGAATTAAAGCTGAAAGTCTTTACTTCAGTTTTCTTCATTTCAAATCCGTTGTGGTGATGTACAGAGGCAAAATTACAAAAAGACTGTGCCATGGTACAAATAATTATAGACCTGACTGTATGTGAATGACCCAGAGCCCTGATTTCTATATCAGCATCCAAGAAACAAGCTTTACTCAATTCTATGCAAATGAGGTATGATGTGCTAAAGGGACAAATCTAAACGATTTGCTCGAGCAATTCCTTAGACTAATACTGTGGTGTGTGTGTGTGTTTGATCCTACAGGACTGACTTACTTATAGTAGATCATGGCTGGCATGACAAACAGCATTTGGAAAAAGCAGCGGATTGCACTGATTTCCACAGCGTGAATACCGTCGATCTTCTTCACGAGAAGAGCGGCGACTGAAAAGAAGCCTGAGGCCAGGAGAGTGTAGATGAGGCCCAGGCCAGAGCACGTTTTCTTCTCTGATGGAAAACAGAAATGCGAAGGATCAAAACCAACTCTGTTCATTTCAGCAGTGAGCATCGTCCTTGAAGAAAATCAAACTTAGCCAATGCTGCTTTCAAAACAACAAAGACCAGTGAAGGAATGTAGGATAAGATTCTTGACATGACTGAAACGCAAACTTGTACATGGGTTTAAAAAAGAAAAAAAAAGTGCATCTATCCATACTGTCAAGACTGTAATATTTGCTGATGAATTCGTCAGCGTTTTAACGTTGAAAATATACATATGTTTCATTAAACAACACAACCCTGAATTGAACTCTACTTGGCCAGCTTTGTGTAAAATCATCACTGGATACATGATGCGAGGACGTCTCTGCGGGATTTGGCTTTGGACGGTGTGACGTGAACTTGAATTCAGGAGTGGGAAGAAACAGGGGGGTATGAAAGAGCATGCGGAAGTATCGGGTTTTGCTGATCTCTTGATCTCTAAAGAAAAAAGAAAAAAAAAAAGAAAAGAAAAACAGCATGGTTCAACTGACACTCCTGAGGATCAGGTCATGGGAAAGCTTAGACCTGACACAGGACAACATGTATCAGCTGGACTGACCTCAAATGGGGACTGGAAAATAACCTGGGAGTGTAGATCCCAAGGCCAAGGCTTCAACACAGACAAATGGGCAATGTTTCCTGAATTGACTTGTGCCAGCTTTACAGGAAATTACTTTAAGGAAATACTTGACTGGTGAAACAAGTTTCCTTATTGGACAAACGCAGGGATGGTCTGATTATTATATAAGTTTAAATAATGATTTTCTGTATATCATAATATCTTAATGGTAAAGATTATAATAATAATTGATGTAAGATAATATGAGAAGAAAAAAAAGACGGCCGCAGGAACATGTTCAATTATTTAGTTAACCCTTTACAGGGCAAAAATTTAAATTCTTGGAAATTAAATTCTAAATTTCAACCCAAGATTGTCTGACTGGAGGATATTATATACACACACATTACCGTTCAAAAGTTTAGGGTCACTTAGACATGTCTTCGTTTTTGATAGAAGACTCTTTATTTGTCCAGAAAAATAACATCAAATT
>JAOVYU010000067.1:21050978-21060997 GCA_025674565.1 Synodontis membranacea
CACAAAGAGGTTACTGAAAGAATTCATACTATACTATATAAAAAAATCTAGTGCTTATTACCTCAAATAAATATTATATGACAAGATATTATTACAAATAAAGTAATAAACTTTAAATAAACCTTCAAGTTAGAAAAAGGATTAAAATATATAGTGGTGAAGTTTTCATACTGTATATATAGTGGTTTCATTTTGATACTTATTAAAGATTTCATTATTCTGATAGCTCATTAGGTAAGAAAGTGTTTTTTCTCAATAATATTTAATAAAGATGAAATAATTTCAGCTCAGTATCATTAAGTGAGGCTTGAATGATACCAGAATAAATATAACCTTAAATATTATAATATGTGTAATTATCGTCGTAGTAAAGTTAACACACGGGGGGAGAAAAGGCCAAGCTGCTCAAAGTAGTAGAAACAGTTGTTAAGTTTTTTTTCCAACAATCTTATTCATGAGATTTTCTAATGGCCTTATTATTGTGTATTATTGTGTAATAAGAAAACTCAGTTGTTGGTCCCCCCCCCCCCCCTCTCTCTCTCTCCTTTCTACCAGTTTGATCAGCCCAGCCTGTGTTTTGGCAGCTGGTAGCTGGTTGGTGTAAACTGGTTTCCAGCAGGGACACAGGAACCTAAATATTTCTGTTTTTTAATCCATTTATCACGCAGTAAACATTTGGCACTTGTGGTGAACTCTTGTATGGCTGAGCCATTCTTTGTTCCTTTCACTCTGGGACTTTTCTTTCATCTTTTTTCTCAGAAAGATTTTTAAAAAACAGTCAAGTTTTTGTTTCAGTGTTTGACCCACTGTCCCTCTCTGCAGCTCATTCATCTCGAATATTTCACAGAATAAGAGACCAGTTGTTATGGTCTGAGGAAAAAAATGCATCCAGTCCTCCTCCTTCTTCTCCTCTCTGAATATTTTTCATTTATAGATGAAAACAAGGCCAGTCTATGTGGCCCTGAGAGACCTCTATAAAGACAATTTCGCCTTTTCCGTTTGTATATCAGACCATAGATGTGCTATTCATGAAAAATAATTATATGGTTGATACAGGAAATACGGCACATATGTGATATATAAGAACCATATACATGGTTCACTAATAATAGAGTAGGATGGGGAGCTTTCTTTCCTTCTTTTTTTTTTTTTTTTTTTTTTAATTAATATTCGCCTAATTCGATATCATCCTTTACCGGAAGTTATTTGAGTCTATGACCTGTAGATGGCGCGCTTTGTTTTTTTTTTTTTTTTTTTTTTTCGGCTCGGTTTTTTTTTTTTTTTTTTTTTATCATACGTCATCACTGCGCGCCTCGAACAGATCGCTCGCGCTGGCGCGTAAACACAGATGTGAGGCATGGATCAGAGTGCTCTCGACCTCGTCAAGGTGGTTATTAATAACTGAATCAAAGTTTCGAAATTGTTTACCCAGTTCTTAGGGAACGACATTCTAATGTTATATCATAGCTGTTTGTTTGCTGTAAATATTTTTATGATTTTTTTTATATTTGTCTTTGTGTTTCTCGGAATCATTCCCTAAATTCCTCTTTACACTATGAGATATTCAGCTCCCTGTTTTATGAATTCTGCAATACTGAGTCACTAACAAAGAAAGAAAGGGAAAAAAAAAAAGTTTTAAATTTCCAAACATTACTTTCCCACAAAATATTTATTTGAAATGATGTATTTGAAAAAAAGAATGTTTGGATGGAAGTAAAGAAAGAAGCTTATTGTATAAGAGAATACTTTTCAGGGAAAAAACAGCAACACAATGAAGGCTCCTGTGTTTTATATATACAGTATTGTGCAAAAGTCTCAGGCATCCTATTTTTTTTGCGTACAAATAGTGTTATAAATTACATTTTATGAATTGCGCCTTATTGATTCAGTACAAAAACAATTCATATTCCCAAACATTACTTTTCCAAAAAAAAATTAAATAAAAATAATTGTAAGCATAAAAATGTTTGTATGTCAGTAAAGAAAGCAACATATGTAAGAGACCACTTTTCAGACACAAAACGCATAATGAAGGCTCCTGGGAAGCAATTGCGATAGTCAAAATCTCCAGAAGAACTGTCAGTTTCTCCAAGATGCTCAGGAAGACGTCCCAGCTCATGTCCTAATAAAACTGCACAATTTGTACCTGGAACTAAGATTATTATTATTATTTTTTTTAAAAAAGCAAAGGGTCATCACACCAAATATTGACTTAGTTTAGTTCAGCACTGTTTACTGCATGTTGTAATATTTTTATTTTAAGTAGACAGATTTAATTTCATAATTTTTGAAGTCACCATTACTCTATATTATTTTATTGCATGTGCCTAAGACTTTTGCACAGTACTGGGTGTGTGTGTATATTGCTTGGAAATGTACAATCTTGGCTTGTATACCCACGATAGTGCTGTGTATATCCAGTGGGTAGTCCATTTAATCCTCGACAATCGTTTATGATAGCTTGCTTACAAACACTGTGTTGAAATGAACTTTATACAGTGGAACCTCAGGTCATGGCCGTGATCCGTTCCAGAACTCTGGTCGTGGCCCAAACGTAATTTCCACATAGGACTGCATGTAAATACGGTTCCAGACTGTACGAACTATATGTAAATTTGTTTTAAAAAAAAAAAGATTTTTAAGCACAAAAATAGTTAATTATACCATAGAATGCACAGTGTGATAGTAAATAAATGTAAAAACATAGAATAACTCTGAGAACACCTTGAACAACAGAGAAAACGAACACTGCAGGAGCTTGTGCAAGGCCAAGCTCACGCTAGAGCCTTACGAACCGCTCGCTGTAAACATTTTTTCTAATCTAGAGTTTTAAGCACAGGGAAAAAATTAATGTTAGAAAAATCCTTAATTCATACAGAAACTAACCCTAAGCAACCAAGAAAACCAAACTTGCATGAGTCGAGTTCTGTGGTGAAGGAAGTGAGGAGGAAGCTGGGTTTAGAGGAGCTTACAGTTTTGACGGAGAGTCCGGCTCTGTGACGGAGGGATGTTAAAGTGTTTTCTCTCTTGTGATTTCTTATATTTCAGAGGCTTCTGATGTTTTTAGCTGCTTAGATGGTGGACCAGACTTCACAAAATAGCAGTCTAATGTGACTTGCCTTTTCCTGCGCATTAAAACTATTCAGAAATGCGAGACTTTGCTGGTGTTTTTGTTACTGTATGTAATGTTACTTATACTGTATGTGTTGAAAAGTCACACACAGCATACAGTATAATAACTATAATAATTAGAGTGTCCTCCGCCAACAGTCATTCACTCATTCATCTTCAGTAACCACTTTATTTTGGTCAGGCTGGTGCTGAATCTGCAGTCTATCTGGAGTCCAATACTTTATGCAAGGCCGCAAATACATCCTGGATGGGGCATCAATCCTGAAGCACCTTTCACACCTAAGGACAATTTAGAATAGACAGTCCAGCTATGGAGGTAGACGGAAACCCACACAAACACATGACCAAGCTCAGGATCAGATCGGGGATCCTGGAGCTGGAAAATAGCAACGCTACCCGGTGCACTGACATCCCACTTCTCTTACCAGCAGGTTCATGCGTTATTCATTCTACAAGGCAGCGAAATGGACATTGATGTCATTCTGAGTCATCTGTTCCATGTTTAGTCATTAGTCTTCATTCTGTTAATTTGGTATTGACTCAGAGGGAGTGGGAATTGATTGCCCTTCACCTTACACAGATACTGCACTTTGCTGCAGTGGAGCTTCCAGGAGCTGACATTCACTTCCTGTAAAGATGACAAAGCATTTCAGCGCATTGGCATCATCTGTAACCCAATGACTCCTGCCGATGATGCACGTCTCAAATTTAAGATGACATGACAGTTCTTCCAATCCCAGTCATTGATTCTAATAGAGGAGGCAAAGGTTTGGTAGCATTGCTTTTCCACCAGTTCTGACGTGTTTAAATGATCTCGTATCGATATAGGTGCATGGAGGCGGCGGTTATGACTCGGATTTCAGTGACGACGAAGGTGGAGGTGGCTCATCACAACATGGAGGGAAGAGGTGAGGTTCTGATTGCAAACTGGACAGAAATATCTTTTAACCTATTTATATTATTTTTCATTTATTTGCATGTAGATAATTCACATTTATTAAAATACGCCAACATATGTAAAAGATTCTAAATTGACGCTTGTCCTTCCGTCTGACTTTAGTGTAGTCCTCAAAGATGTCAGTAATGGGTCTTTATCTCTTCTAAAGTATTTACAGCTTTCAATGAGCTCTTTATCTCAGTCACAGTTACTTTTCTCAGGTAGGTGGAGACTGGTCAAGAGAGAGAGCAAAAAAAAACGTACACCTTAGGTTTCTTGACCTCCGGCATCGGTCATAGTGCCACCAAAACAATATTGTCTTGAATCAACCAATAAAGACATGCGCATAAAGGTTAATACAACTGATTATCGTTTTTCAGTGAAGATGAAGTGCTGACACAGGATTGTACTGAGGTGTAATTTCACCTTTTTAACAGGGCGCGTGAAGATGAGCTGCTGCAGAAGCCGTTCCAGAAAGGGAAGCACACCAAGGTCGCTCATAAAAACGTGGCTGCGGTCGAATGGGACAGGTACAGGAGACCTAATGCAAGGTGCAATGTGTTGGCCTGTTACTATCTATAATGCCGTTTTATGTTGTGCTACAGGGAGGAGGCCAGAAATCGGCGTCACCATCTCATATCGATGAACGCTGTATCCTTTCAGCATACGATGATGTCTCTCCATACAATGATTTTGCAGTTTTGAACCAAATTTGTCGGAACTGATACTCATTTTCTTGTTCATGATTCTAAATGCTTGGTGTTCAGTGTTTCACTGATAGCACCCTTGGGTTTACACAAGGCTCTATATAATCTAAACTGATGATTATCACTTTATATATATTTGTGAATGCAGTTTGATTTGGGATTACTTTTCTCTTTCACATCCTCATTAGTTGTTCTTAAAGGGCAAGATTTTGCTGAGTGCAGATGAGTGTTCAGAGTCTATGATGCATTATAACTTATATTGTAACTTAATACTGTGGTGCGTGAAAGTTTGTGAATCCTTTAGATATTTCTATATTTTTGCATAAATATAACATAAAACATCACTAGAAGTCATAAAAGTAGATTAAGAGAGCCCAATTAAACAAACGAGACACAAAAAATTATACTTAATTTATTTATTGAGAAATAGTGAACCAATGTAACATGCGTGTTAGTGGCAAAAGTATGTGAACCTTTTGACCCTCTTGTGCAGCAATGACTGCAACTAGACATTTCCAGTAACTGTTGATCAGTCCTGCATTTTTATTTGGAGGAAGGGGTAACGGATTCCGCCGTACAGGGTAGCTTCAACTCTGGGATGTTGGTGGGTTTCCTCACCTGAGGTGCTATTTTCAGTTAGATTAAGGATTTGGATAGATCAAAACATTCCCTTTATTCTTCTTTAACCATTCTTTGGTAGGACAATTTGTGCGGCTAGGGTCGCTGTCCTGCTGCATGACCCACTGGCTTGTCTATGTGATATTTAGCAACCAAAGATGGGCTCCAGTGTTCGTTTTGGAGAGCAGTGGCTTTCTCCTCGCAACCCTTTTGTGCACACCATTGCTGTTCGGTGTTATACTGACGGTATACTCGTGAACATTAACGTTAGCCAGTGTGAGAGAGGTATACAGGGTGTCCACATAGCGCTTTTTTTTTTTTTTTTAAACACTGGCATCTTTTTTTTTCAGTTCGCAATGAGCAGAGTGCATGTTGCTGCCTAGAGTAAAAGTGCTGCTGGCAGCACCTTTTTTCAGAGCCCTCTGCAATTTTTATTGTGTGGCAGATCCGTGTGCTCTGCGTTAAAATTTTCAGAACGGCACTGGTGTCGTCACTGTTGTTCCTTTTCAGGCAGCCAGTCGTATGCTGGTTAGTGGTGATAAGTTTTCAAGGTATTGTTGTCAAAAAAACCAAAACCAACATGCATAATTTTTTATGAAGCACTAGGATGAAGCCCTGTGCTTTTTTGGCCAAAGTAAAATGCTATATACTGTAGTCACACCCAAAGTGCACCCCAGCGCCCTGTCACTTTTCTGCCAGAAACACAAAGCTACGTGGAAATATAAAATATGGAAAATTCTAAAGGGTTCATGACTTTTCAAGCACCACTGTAGAGCACTTCAGTTGTCACTTGCAATGTTCCTACAAGAGACGTTGGTCCTTGATGCTGCCTTAAAGTTTGACAGGCACAAGAAATTTGTCAGTGACTACATACTGTACTATGGAGGAAAGCTGGATGACTTCAGAAGATCCATGTGAGTATGAGACCTCCCTCTCGCTGTTCTTCAGTTATGTTATATTTGTTCCCATCTTTCATATTTGGGCCTGATGCTGAAAATTTGTTTGGGTGATCATGTGAAAATTGGACTGAATTTGTGTTGTCTGATTCCAGCACAATAGACATCCTTCATCTTGGGCAGCGCATTCGTTTTACTGTGAATTTTTGCCTGTCTTACTTGAATGCACTCTGTGTGCAGGGCAAAAGATAAGACGGATCTGGACGTGGTGAGAGAAAATCACCGCTTCCTTTGGAGAGACGAGGATGAGGAAGACATGACATGGTAAAGTTTTATCTACGTCCCAAAACCTAGTTAAATTGCCTGCTTTGGACACGCACATCAATAGATTTGGCCTTTTCAGGGAGAAAGAGCTCGCTAAGAAGTACTACGACAAGCTCTTCAAGGAGTACTGTATTGCTGACCTCAGCAGATATAAAGAAAACAAGGTATCTCCTCCTGTCACTCACTGACTCTCTGATTCACCGTTTCAGGAGACGTTGATGATCATTTTTATGTTTCCACCCTTTAGTTTGGATTCAGGTGGCGCATCGAAAATGAAGTAATATCTGGAAAAGGTCTGTATATTTTATATTCCTTCTTTTTTATAAAGCTGGCCAGGATAGATTATTCAGTGCAGTTTTGTAATGTCACTATCTTATAGTTCAAGGTCTGTGTGCCATTATTGCTGTTTCCAATTAAATCATCGGTCTGCTACTTTAAACAGAAAGACTGGGAGTTCCCTCATGCATGTGCATAAATAATTTTTTTTAAACTGTTCTTTTAATGTTCCTATGTTAATAGGAAGACCTGTACCCCTGCTTATTCATGCAATTGTCCACTCAGACTATCCAGTCATTTGACAGCAGCAACATGTCAAAAGCTTCAGTTAATACAAACGCATAAAACATCAGAATGGGAGAAAAATATGACTCCTCGACTTTAACTAATGGTTGTTGGTGCCAGATGAGCTGGTTTGAGTATTTCCGAAATTCCTCATCTCCTGGGATTTTCACACGTAATGGTTTATAGAGTTTTTACAGAACACGTAAAACAGCAGAAAACGTCCAGCAATGACGAGAAAGGTAAGAGGAGAACAACTAGATTGGATCCGAGTCGAAAAATTAGCTATAGCTACAGAAGGCCACATTGATGGTGATGTTTGAACCTCCACTTTTTTTCAGTAACTTCTTTCAGCTTTTCTTTTTCTGTGAATGAATGATTGTACAAAAAAAATATTATTTGGGGATTTCTGAAATCAACACAGGGTCAAAATTATACATACAGTACATCTAATATTTTGGCAAATGTCCCTTAGGAGGTTTCACCTTGACCAGATGCTTTTGGTAGCCATCAACAAGCTTCTGGTAGAATTCTGGTTGGATATTTGTCCAGTGTTCTCAGCAGAACTCAGTAGAGTTCAATTAAATTTGTGTGTTTTATGGCACAGACCTGACTCTATATATTTTCGATAGCGTTCAGGATCCCTGCTTTATCCATTCGACAACCAGCTTTAATGTGTGTCTGGGGTCATTGTCCTGTTGGAGCACAAAATTGTGTCCAAGTCTCAACCGTCTAGCACAAGGCCACTTAAATATAAATCTTGGAAGTCCACTTACCCAATATTCATAGGCCTCCACACAGGACAAATAAACAAACAAAAAAAAAATTCTATGCATCCAATGAAGTACAAGACACAGCTGATGTACAAATTTGACTTACCTTCTACTCCATGTCATCTTTTTGCACTCACTGCACTCATGCACATTTTTTCAGGAATCAAACAAAGTTTTCTTTGCTTGTCCAAGACGTGTGCAACTTTATTTGAAGCATCTGTTGCTTGTGCGTGCTTTGTCACTTTTTTTTTAAAATCCTTATTCTGTTTGTAGTTTGATCTGATGATTTTATCGGGCTTATTTATGTGACTTTTACCAGTTCAGGGGGTAGTTTTGTTTAAACTTTGCATGCTTGGTCTCATGGTGACATCTGCTTTGTGCTTCTCGCAGGGAGATTAAACTCATGTTTAATTCGCTCTTCTTAAAATGGTTGCTTTTTTTGGCACGGAACAATTTAAAACACGACTTTAAATTTTCGAGTGCGATATTAGACTACTGCTGCTGACTAGCTAAACATCTTTTGACTGGAACAAGGTATTAAACTAACAGCTTGTTTCAGTTATGTCTGTTGTCATAGAAACTGACTTCATAGGCTTTGTGATTGGAGGAAGATGAAATGGAGACCGCACAAAGTTTCACACGTGTTGCACATGTATTTTTTTTATCCTGTGATTTTGTAGTCCGTGATAAAATGCACTTAGGTCTGGGCCTTTAGTATCACTGGTCTAGCTGATGGTTTGAAGTTATGCCGAAGAATTCTGAGGTTCTTCATTATTCACTCCACTTTGTACAATGCACCAGTTATACTAGCAGCACAGCAGCCCCAGAGCATGATGCTGCCACCACCATGCTTACCATTTGATATATTGTTCGTGTATATCTCTGGGTATTGTGGCCAAACAACTCAAATTGAATCTAACCTCACCACAAAACTTTCCTCCGCAAGATGTTTTCTTTCGTGGTCAGCTTCAGGCTTTAGTAGTGCTTGAAGGTGTTGAATCTGGAGCATTGCCTTCTTTATCGGAAGGCAGCATCTCAGTCCATCTCAGTAAAAATCGCTTGACCGTAGACAAGCGATTCCAGCATGTCTGTGTCTTGATGGCTCCTGGGGTGTTCCTGACCATTCGATGACTCTAGACCTTACGTACAATTGAGCTGATGAACTCGGTATGTGCAGTTGTTTGTAAATGCCTTCAAGAGACAGTCCTGTGTTGGGTAAATCTGTGATCCTCTTTCTCAGATCTGCACTGAGCTCCTTGGACTTTCCCCACTGTACTGTGTCTTGGTCAATCCGACGAGTGCTGTCCAACAAACCCTTTTTTTGTTGTGCACAGAGAATCTGTAATCAATCATGATCACTAGCAAGAAGTTAAGAGGCCTTGACCATGGCCACCAACTTTAGCACCACTGTGTTAATAATCTAAGTGGGTGTATGTATATTTTCGATCCGGAAGGTATAATTTCGACACTAATGATTTGAGAAAACCCCAAATAAATTAAATTGTTTTTTTCTGTTAAAGATGTCTGTTGTACAATCATTGTGCCACAGAAAAAGAACAGTTCAGAGAAATCATTGAAAGCCTCGTATTGCTCTGTGGGCTAATAAGAAGTGCCACTAGGTGGAGATAGAACTTCAGAATTCATGCTGTGCCCAAACAGGAACAATAAACCACAAAATAATTTTGTCTAATCAAAGCCACCTGCATTTTGCAGAAAGGTTACACTACTTATATATTATTTGTAACTTTACAGCAATGTTACCAAACTTAAAAAAATATATTAAAAATTTTTAAATAGATTAAAGTGTGTTTATGAGTTAATTTACTTGAGATCTTTTTCATGGCCACAAAGTGGGCCTACATAACTTGTGGCAAGTACAGTCGACCCTTGCCACTTCGCGGTTCGAATTTCACGCCTTCAGTCTATCGGGATTTTTTCAAATACCGTATATATATTAAAAAGTTGATCGAGACAGTGAAAATGCAGGTTGCGCTCGATTGTCTTGGGTCAATTATTTTTATTTTTTATTTTTTATTAACTTTTTTCCAAAAAATTGGGTGTTATTTCATGTCTA
>JAOVYU010000067.1:21061635-21079258 GCA_025674565.1 Synodontis membranacea
ATTTACTTCTGTTCTGGAGGTTCGCTCCAGGAGGCTACAATCTCATGACCTCAGTAATATTATGCTGTGGTTAATTGGAGAGACCAAGAAAAAGTGATTTTGCAAAGAACAGTACTGGTGTTGTGCAAAGGGTGTACAAAATGTGTTGTACACCCTTTGCAGTAACATTTTTAGATGAATCATGGCTTAAATGGTGTTTGGTTCATGTGTAGCATCTGTGTGTACATCATTGGTTGCGAGGTAACCATTAGGACAGTTGACTGACTACTAGTCTGGAGTTCCCAACTTGAAGAAAGGTTCTGTAATATAAGATATAAGATATAAATTGTTCTGGGAATGGCTTAGGGTGTGGACCAGATAGCAAAGTCAGATAGGTGGAATAGACCTATTTAAGCAAATTTATATAGATTTCTTTACACTATATTGCCAGAAGATACTGAACATCATGCCCATATTTGTTCTTTCCTCAAACCCTTGATGCAAAAGTGGAATTGAAGATTTATATCGAATGTCATGAAATACAATTTCCTTTCGTAAACTAAGAATAACTACCCCTGTGAACGAAACAAGATCCATGAAGACATGGGTTTGTCGAGGTTGGAGTGGAAGAACTCGAGTATCCTGCACAGAGCCATACTGCGCACCTTTGGGATGAAGTGGAGCGCTGACTGCATACCAGACCTCCTCACTTGACATTTTTAAAGCTCTTGGAGCTGAATGAGCACAAATCCCCACAGCCATGCTCCAGAATATAGTGGGAAGCCTTCCCAGAAGAGTGGAGGTTGTTATAACAACAGACAGGGACAAACTCTGGAACGGGATGCTCAAAAATCACCTTCCAATTTGATGGTTGTGACTTTTTGCCTAAATACTCTAGATTTGTGCCAAGTGAACTGCTTAATCAAGGAGACTTACTGTACAAACTTCAAAATTCTGATCTCAAATGCTGGGAAATGCTGATAAAGTTCAGCAAAAACAGACCCCTCTTCAAGTCTTGGATTGTTTTTATTTTGTTTAATCCTAGAAATGCCTCTGCTTCAAATACAATGTTAAGTTGGAATTGAGTGTGAAGTATTTACTAAAGTGCTAATGCAGTAAATGCAGAATCAGAATAACTGACGTCAGCAACATAACCTCCGTGACTTCATGAGACACGTTAAAAAAAACACCCAGAAAATGTTGGTTAGGTTCGTTAGTAAGTATACTTTTAATTTTCAAGTGCTTAGATTTGACTCAGACTTGCAAAATGTGACTTGACATGTTTCTGGTACTGACAGAGAGTCATTTTTTTAAGCTATTGAGCCACACCCTTCACTTCAAGTATTGCTTTACTTAGTGCTCAAAAGCCCTTATGCCTGAATTCTGGAAGAATGATTACATGCTATCTTTAGACTCTCATTTTAGCGTACAGCTTTCTGTACGAATAAGAGCAATAGTGTTTCAGGCCTGTTTATGTTGTTGGCGGTGTGTGTGTGACATTTACCCAGGGCCTATGTCCAAGACCATCTGTTGTAAAATCAGGACAAGCTTTAGGAGTGATGTGGCATTAACCCCTCCTCTACCCAAAACACACACATACACAAACTTACAACTATAAGCAGCCACTGTAGAATAAAACTGCAGATGTAGGTAGTGTAAGTGATGATGAAGAAGCTTGTTCTATTGTATACCACTGAAGCAGAGGATTGAAGGGGGCTTACCATAAGGTGTTTTTACTTTCTCCTTATGAAGCCCTTTGACAGAGCCTTAACAGCTTGACTGCAGCTCACGTGAGCTTAAGGGGAGGGGAACTAAGTCACAAACACGTCACAGCACACGAGATAATCCGTGCAAAATGAGTATTTGCAGTCAGCTAAGTCATCCTGGCTACCCAAAAAATCATTCAGCAGTGACTAAAGGTCAGCTAGTGGAAGTCAATATGAAGACCTTGTCCATATAAACGGAGCCTCTCTGTTTTCCACATGATCAGTTGACGTGGGATCGAAGGTTAGCGATATGTCAACAGTGTGCAGGCTAAGATAAACACCTCTCCTGGATCGTTTTCAAAGATGACAGTCATCTATAAATGTGCATTCTCTTGAGCTGACATACTTCAGATATATTCCAGACCCACTGGCTCTGTTTATGTCCTTTAAGCTCGCCTGAACTTGCCTCAGTTTCTCACAGGTATTCTGAACAAGATTCTTCAGATCCATAATTTGCCTGCAATGATCCGTTAGACATGTGATGGGTACATGAAGGTAATGTGACCTTTTAAAATCTGAATAAGACGTTTGGGAAAGCCCAGCAGTAGTGTTCTCCCTTATGACGCACTTTGCCCGGCAGCAACCCAGAGGATCTCCTATTAAGCCTCCTGCATCTAAAGCCAGCCTGATGCTGGCCTCGGGGTAAAAGGTCAGGTGAAGGATGAAAAGGAGTGCTCTCTCTCTCTCTCTCTCTCTCTCTCTCTCTCTCTCTCTCTAAAACCTAAACCAGCTTTATTCATCTAGATTTATTCATCTAGTTATTATTTTGTGTTCCACGGTAGCACTCAATCGATACCGACTTTGAGTAGTTCAGACTCGAAAATAGAGGTTGGCATGTGACTGGTTTGAATTCCGTTTAAACTTCTGCTCCCCCATATAATCTTTGACCAATCTGTTAACTCACTCCTGGAGTTATCTTGCAGTTCTCCTGTCCTGCACCTAAGTTTGTCATCTTATGTAGATCTTAGAAAGAAAAAAAATAGATCGTAGATCGTAGAAAAAAAAAAAAAAAACATTTTAATATTATTTAAATCACTTTGCTGTCTTGCCCTCCATATTTTATAAAAAACATTCTCCTTTTTCTTCTGTTGTTGTTGTTGTACATATGCACATCTCATAGTATGTATGCTGATACATCTGCAGGTCAGTTTCTGTGTGGGAACAAGCGGTGTGAGAAGAAGGAGGGCTTGAAAAGCTGGGAAGTGAATTTCGCTTATGTGGAACAGGGCGAGAAGAGGAACGCTCTGGTGAAACTGCGTAAGGCAGCACCCCCCCACTGCTTTTAATCTTCCTCTGTGCCGTTCTCCTCAGCGGGGCCCTCACTGGAGCTAAGCTCATTAGATTACACTTAAATAAAGAAAGACAGACGTGCTTGATGCATTACCTGCATGCAGACAAACAAATCTTCCTGCAAGTGGTGCATATTATAAATACATTAGAAATAGTGCTATAATACAATGCAAGAAAATCATTAAGTCTTCAGCTTGTCTCTGTGCTTCTAGAACAAAGGGTTTCCCCTTAGAGAGAGGGTTCTAAGCAGAACCTTTTTTGGGGTGTCCAGTCTTATCCACGTAGGACCGACATGGCTGCAGGTTTTCACTCCAACCAGCTAACTGTCAGGTGTAGCCCTTTTATGGAAAAGATTGTCCACCCCTGCATACCCTCTATGTGGATAGGACTGGACACTTTTTTTGAGGTTTTTTTTAATAGTATGCATTGTATTTGGAGTTAAGATCTAGGCAAGTATTCATAACACACATAAAATATCTTAAGCGATGCCTTAATAATTAATATCACTCAGATTTCCAAGAGAAATTCCATACAATGCTGTGCTCTTTATTTATTTTATTATTTAGTACGATTTTGACTCCTGTGTCATCCTTTGATTCTTTTTTCTGTAGGTCTCTGTCCAGAATGTTCCTTCAAACTGAACTACCATCACAAGTAAAGAGATCCTGATTGTATTTTGTTACACAGTTCCACTGAATTCCTGTTCTACTAAAAGATTCAATGATGATTACAGCACTCTGGTTTTTTTTTTTTTTTTTGGTCAATGTGATGTCCTGTCTATTTTCTGTTTCTGTATCAGACGGAAAGAAGTCAAGGTGAAGAAGAAACGCAAGCGAAAAGACGACGGAGATGAGCCACAGGCCAAGAAGTCCAAGCACAAGTTGAAATACAAGCGCAAAGAGAAACACGAACATAAAAAGAGACGAAAAGGCAACACTTTTTTATTATTTACACTTTCCTTTTTATCACATGTGCCATTGACCTCTGAGTCATCGAACGTGCTTGTTTTCTGTCACACTTAGGTAATGTTTAGGAGTGACATAGTTACGTTATCTCTGATACCCACGGTATAAAATGCCTTAAGGGCAGAACCCACATAGGCAGATTTATACAAGATCTGCAGTGTACTTCAGTAGATTCTTTAAAAGACTTGTGTAAAAAACACCTAGCAAGAAGGCATTCCTGGACCTGTCTATGCTTGAAGTGTGATAGCTTAGATATATAGCTGGTTGCCTGTTGCTGAACATTCCTGTTGCAATCCGGTACTTTAGCAGTAAAATGTAATGCATTAGAATGATATTTAGTTACTAATGTTTAATCATTAACGTATGGCTTATGGCAAGTGGTGTAACACACTTTATTTTCCTGTCTACAGAGGACTCTTCCTCAAGTTCTGATGATTCCCATGAATCTGAGAAAGGTTTGTGCTCCTTCTGTCCTACTTGCTACTGATCACAAACGTCAGTGCAGATCCTTAGCTAATTTTGTAAACACGTCTTGTACTCAGAATCTACCATTTTTCAGTGACAAAGCTGTGGTGGGGTGGGTCGGGTTTGAATCTGGTCATTGTGCATGAAATTAATGCTTATCTTCTTTTGGAACATGAAGAGGAGGCTGAAGGCCCATCGGATTCAGAGTACTGGAAAGGTCCAGCCCCTGCTCTGGAGGAGAAATCACGGTGAGCTTTCAAATTCTAGTGTTTGACATGGACATACAATCATTGACCATGACCACTGACCCATATTCACAAGAATTTAAGTGTACCACTAAAAGCACCAAGGGTTTCTTCTTAAAACCTGTTCACAAAGCTATTGAGAAAACCCGAACCAAAATAGAAAGTGTGCTTGTTAGAGTTGGTTGATGGTGTGTTTTGTGAGTGAATATCAGCAGTGATTGGCTGATGTTGTCGTGAATGTAAATGTGCCTAAAACATACTATATATGCTCATATACTGAAAAAATTTGCCCCAGTTGTCAGTCGTCCTGGGCACGACGTTAAATTGCGTCTGGCCCTGCAAGTTGGTAGTAACCTGGAGGTTGGTAGCAGGATTGGCACACCGTAAAAAAAACTATTCGCACTGCTTCAAAGGAACGGACAAGATCTGTTCTTGATCTCTTGTGGGAGGAACTCTACTGCAACTTCTCTTAGGAAGGCCGCACGCATTATGAAGAGACTAGCCCTCATCCTTGGAGGAGTCAAAATCACCGGTGAGATAAATAGGGCAGACCTGTTGGGTATGTCTTCGCTTGGTGGTTGGTGGGTGTCCATGAGATGACACCCTTCTGGTCATGGGTGAATTCAGTGTGATCGCTGGCACTGACAGGGCTGGCTATGAGGATTGTATCGGTCCCCATGAATCTGGATATCATGGTATCATGGTGTATCATGGTCACGGCTCTATGTTTCTTGACTTTGCAAAAGGTCAGGTTCTGCGGGTTGCTGGATCCTGGTTCCAGCTCCCTGAGCCGTACTGTTGGACTTGGCACTCCAATACAGGTGGTGCGGAGATTGATCATATCCTTGTGCGCAGACACTGGAGGCTCCTACAGAACTTCTTGCTACTCTGGGGATTCAGCTTAGGTCCAGCAGGTTCCTTACTGCCAGGAGGACAAGGCTAGACCTGGTCAAACACCAGGATCAAGCCATTTCTGATGAGATTGCACACAGTTTGTGCAAGAAACTGGCGGACTTGGATGTGACTGATGTGACCCTAGTGTGATGTGGGAGACCTTCTGTGACACTATAATAACAAATTTAATATCTGTGATATAAGTTAGTTGTGATTTCAATCACTGTAAGAAAGTCACAGACCCATACATAACTGCATCATCGCATGTGGTCAAATATAGGAACACCTTATTATATATACACCTTTTAATATAGGAGGATAATGACCCCAAGAATCAAAATCAGTACAAAAATGATTCCAGAAATACAAATCATTTGCATTTCCATATTGTTTTGCAACGGCCATCAACACATTCCTACGCACACGATACAACACAGCCCACATTTGCGAGTGACACGTTGCATAAGCCGGCATTCATTCAACCCACGTCAAAAGTTGTTGTTTTTTAACACGCAACTGACATGATAGTGTGCTTTATGAAAACAAATGCCAACTGTGTCAGGGAAACATTAGGAATGGGGCCAACCACAGTAATTCAGCAGTATTGAAAATAATCATGCGATCAGATATATGAAAAAAGTGTGCAATTTTTTTTCCTGTCCAGGATATTGACTATATTTAAGGTTAAAAAACTACAGGTTGCACAGTAATGACATATTTGTAAGTCATTTGTAGGTTATGGTTGTAAATAAATTTCATAGTACATAGAACACATGATTGTGTGAATTTGAGGCTACAGTTCACCAGTGCACAGGAGTACAAGAAAAAAAACCCGAGTGAAACAAGAAGCTCATGCTTTGAATGACAGTTTGCATTTTAGAAACACATCTGAAATTTAATCCATCTGAAACTGAGGCAGTCCTCTTGGACCTAACCTAAGAACGTAAAGGAACGCCATTTACTGCATGTGTTATTTATATCTATTTTTGGCCATTTTCATTAAGGGTTCTTGTAATTCTGGAGTTTATTGTATAAGCATCACGAGTGAATTGTTTCTCTTTTCCAGGGAAGAGGAGTTTGATGAATACTTCGAGGACATGTTTCTTTGAGTGGGAGACTCGGTCCACCATCCAAAAGATCTTTCCTACAATTCTTATGTACAGAGTGAATAAAATGCTCACCATTTTTTTTTTTTTTTTTGAAAGCCACTGTTCTCATGTAGAGTTTATTGTTCAGGGAACATGTCCATTTTATACAAACTGATGTAAGCAGCTGCACAAAGGTTCTGTTTCACAGCTGGGTAGTGAAATAGTGTTGTCTGTTGCCAGGGAGTTAATAACTCTGCTTTAACCAATTATGTGTCCTGTATTATAATTATAAATATGCTACTATAGTCATATGTTGAATATTCTGAGTTTCTTTCTTTCTTTTTTTTTAATATTTAAAACGTAGTAAAGGGCTGAATTTGTCCGTAGGCCATAACCACCACTTGTGTTGACGCAAACATGAAGGTGTATTCTGCCAGCTCTTTAATCCCACATATCTAGACATCAAACATTTAAAGTTCTTTGAACTGTTATGATTTGTGATTTGAACACAAGTCTGACCTTTAGGGTATGAAAGTTTCAGGGTTGGACTAAAACAAGCTTTAATACTAGTTTTGGACACCAGCCACTGGACACTGAGCCTCTTTGCTATGAGATGATCCAGCTTTACTAGATAATCCCTGAGACGATAGACCTCTTGGTACCTCCCAAGTCCTGCCAGTTCTCCACGTGTCCTCTAAAGAACCTGACAGAAATAGCTAAGTGTATAGCATGTACAAAAAGACCAGTAGGATGAGTGTCATAAGTCCCAGAGTGTGGATTTCCCAGAGAGTGGGGAAAAAAAAAAAAAAAATTAATTCACTTGTTTACTGACCGTGTGCTTTATTGTAACAATTTGCACATGTGTGAGATTAGAAGACACTATATAAATAATTTCTTTTGCAAGTATTTTCTTTTAAAATTACACTTGTTGAGCATCTGTTATGTCAGGTCTGGTTTAAGGGGTATTAAAAGTAGTGTTGTTTGAAGCATTGTAGTATAAAATGTATTCCTGGGAAGACATTTATAGGAGCAGCACTGGCCTGTTTATTGGATTAAAGGTCTACATTGATGTACCATCTAACCATTGATGTCTACACTGCATAATCAGCCAGGGTGTTCCTGATACTATGGGCAACAGTGATTCCTGACACATGACATATAACACAGTTATAGCTCCTGTGATCCGTCTTATATAAAAGCTGAACTCAAGCTTCCTCTCAAGCCTTAAATGTCATTTCAACATTTCAGTTCTGTCAGTACTTGTGTGATCCTACACAGTTTTTTTTTTTTTTAGTTAATGTTATTAATGTATATGCATTTAATGTGTAATGTGCAAGACCACCCCTCTATCAGTCTAAATGTGCTTTTATTTGAGCCAAGTGCACATTGACATCATTCCTCATACTGTTAAAATCTCAATGAATTATTAATCACCAAGCGCAACAATGTCTTCTGTATCCAGACATTAAAGAGCTGACAATAATTGAAAACCCATGTATCAAACTGAAGTAAGCTTTCGAAATGTTTCACTAACATCAATCAACTTCTGGCCCTGAAACGTCGCATCGAGTGATTCTAAAAAAAAAATTTTTAAATGTAAAAAATACAAGTTGGGTCTTGGTTGTTAATTTCTCAAGCACTGTTTCTTCCTGATTAAATAAATAAGTATAAATATATATTTAATATAGAAATATGATCAACTCACTAATCAAGTATTATTGACAGCATTTTTTTTTTTTTTATTCGAGCTCTTAAATAATTCCATGTTTAGCCGATATACTGTAGCATTTGGAATAATTACTGGAAGGAATGAAATCTGTCCATTTTAGATAAAAGCTAGTGATACATGAAAGAAACAACAGAACAATCACCAGACTGTACATTATATTCAAGTTTTTCTGGTGTTCTGCTTTGACACCCTTTCCACATGAGATGTTTTCAGAATCAACCCTTTCATCCTGTAATGAAAGTAATGCAATCTGTAATGAAATTCAACCAAAAATGGTGAATCCTGGGGTCCAAAAAGACCTTCCACCTGCTGCCACATGTAACTGGTTGATCAGGCTCTTTATCCAGTGCTTTTTTAAAATATGGTGCATGTTTTAGACTTCCCTCCTTCAGTAACTTCTGGTGCTGTGAAAGACAAATAAAAGACGGTAAGTGATAGAGCAGAAGACATGCATGTCCTTGCCATCACATGAAAGCATTTTGATTAATGGTATGTTTATGGCTGTTTTTGTATCAATCCGTAAAATCGTGTGTGTACTGGTCACATGGTGGGATAATTTAAGTTTAACTAGACCTTTGTTGCCCTCTTGTTTCTTCTTTTCATTCTCAATGGCATCTAGTTTGGCTTGATATACATCAGCCAGCTCTTTCCAATGGGCTCTGTTGTTGTTCAGACCATCAAACATGGGAGTGATCTCCTTATGGAACCTTGAAAATTCCTGTATGAGCAAAAGAGTTCAGTTACTCCATGTGCCTTTCAATACCTTCTCAAAGGGGATCTTTGCTAGGCGCTATAGTGTTTTAAGCGAAGGTAGATACTCGTGCATCTCAAGAAAGTAGAAAATGCTGAAAAACTGCATTTTTTTTTTTATTATTTTATTAAAAAATAGAAAAGTCCTACATCTGCAAATTATGTTCATTTATACAGACAATACTTGGTTGGGGTTCCTTTACCAAGAATTACTGCAGCGTACCACAAGGAGATCAGCTTGTGTATTTTTGGGTCGAGTGTTTCTCATCTTCCTCTTGACAATACACCTTAGATTTTTGATTGGCTGGCCAAACAAGCAGAATAATATCATGGTCAGAAAACCATTTGGTAAAAGCTTTGGCACTGTGGGAAGGAGATAAATCCTGCTGGAAAAGGGAATCAGCATCTCCATAAAGCTTGTCAGCAGATGGAAGCATGGAGTGCTCTAAAATCTCCTGGTACGCTGCCTTGACTTTGGACTGGATAAAACACGGTGGACCAACCCCAGCAGATGACATGGCACACCCACGCTCCACACTCGACCTTGATGTCCAAATGAAATTTACTTTCATCTGGACCACTGAGCAACAGTCCTGTTCATTTTCTCCTTAGCCCAGCTAAGGTGCTTCTGACATTGTCTCTGGTTCAGGAGTGGGATGTTATTAGTAATGCGACAGTTGTAGACCCTTTCCTGAAGACGCCTGTGTGTGGTGGCTCTTGATGCACTGACACCAGCTTCAGTCCACTCCTCGTGAAGCTCTCCCAAGTTCTTGAGTTGACTTTTCTTGATTTTGGTATCAGATTTATAATAGAAAATTGCTTGACACATTTTAGCGTACATATAATGAGTCTAAAATATATTACATTTTCACTTTCTTAAATAACTGATGGAAAATATTACACTTTTTTCATGATACTATAATTTTTTTTTAAATGCACCAGTACTTTCAATTTATCCTTGCAAGAGATACTGCTGAAGTCTGACAGCCTGACTAAATGACCAGTGAGCACAAAAAAAAAGGGTGAATTCACCTTGTATACAAACGAGCAGACAAAATCAATGAAGCCACACTGCATCTTGGGCAGCTCATCCGCCTTCTTCCTGTCCATCATGGGCTAAAGAAAGATTTCCCAAAGAAAACATATCAGCTACTGGACAAAACCTAGATAAACTAGCATTCATGAGCATTTTTTTTTTTTACAAATGCAAAACTGAAATAAGAGAAAACATTCCAATTACTCACAATAGGTTCTTGCTCCAGTACAGTCCTCTCTAGGTCTCCCTGCTCCCAGAATTCAGCAGCCACCATCAGAGCCACCTTCAGCAGGAAGAAAAACAGTTTAGAATGTTGCTCGACAGGTCAAGTAAACCACTGGTGTATAAATTGTCAGTGACATGCCTTGCTTTGGACCTCCCATGGTTTTGTGATGGCAGACAGGTCACAGCCTGTCATCATCATTGCCCTATATTCAGATGTATTTATATACAAAGAAGAACAAATTTATTACCAAATGTCAAAAATAAAGCCCAGTAATTTACAATTTTTTTTTTTTTAGTAATTAATAAACACCCTTTTTAGATTCTGCCTTTAACACAAAAAGAAAACACTTACATGATGATTTCTTTCCTGACAGGGTTGTTGGCTACGAAGTTAATAGCTTCCTGTTCCTCTGCCATTGGTGTTGTGGTATCGACAATCTTCTGAAACAGTGTTCTTTTTCTGTGAGGTATAGAAATATCAGAGCATTCAGACTGAATTATTTATTTTTTTTAAAGATTGGCGCAAGTCAGAGGAAAAGGAGCAAGACCTACTTGAAGTACAAAGCCAGATCAGTGGCAATGATGCAGACATCATGTAAATGCTGTACCGTTTCAAACTGACGTTTCTGCAGACTCTGAAAAATGTTTAGGTCCTGCAGACCAAAGAAAACAAACAGTGAGATGGATTGCGCCTACATACACTACATGTTCAAAAGTATGGGGACACCTGACCATCTCACCCATACGCGGTTTATTACCAAACTGTTGCTCCAAGTTGGAAGCACGTAATTGTTTAAGATGCTATTATATGATGTATCATTAAAAATTTCCCTTCACTGGAACTAAGATGGCCACACTGCTGCGTCATTACAATGGCCCTGTGCACAAAGTGAGGTCTATGAAGACATGATGCACCAAGGTTGAGGTGGAAAAAGTTGAGTGGCATGTACAGAACCCTGATCTCAACCCCACTGAACACCTTTGGGATGAATAGGAACACCTACTGCACTCCAGGCCTTCTTGCCAGAAATCACTAATGACCATGAACTCCCCATAGCCACACTCCAAAATCTAGTAGAAAGCTTCCCAGAAGAGTCTTTAGATCTGGAATGGGATGTTCAGCGAGTGTGTGTGATGGACCGGTGTCCACAATCTGTTTGCTATATTGTGTACAGAAAGCTCTACATATGCTTTACATATCTGGAATACACTGTATGTTTCCAAACCTCTTCTGCCATAAGAGTTTTGCTATATTCAAGATGGTGCCTCTCCAGAATAGAGGACCCATGAAGTTTGGCCAATGGTGAAGCACTCCTGCAATTGATATGGAATGATTATGAACAAATCTGCGATAAAAAAAAAATAAAACAGGTGATGTTTGCAATTAAAAGAACAATTTCTTACTTTGTCTGATAGAGATTGTTGGTACCCCTGTGGTCAATATCATGGCAAAAGGCAGCAGCCACCATCGCAAAGGCATCAAGGTCTGAGTAGTATTTTCTCAGCTTTCCAGTCTGTTTGGAGAGGACAAGTAACAGGGGATTATATGAGAGAGCCAGTGGTGGTAAATACTTGGTAAAGGATAGGAGAACAAATAAATAATACTTGTTTATTTGATAGACATATCAGGGTGACAGTGTTCAACGATCATTGGTGCGCACATTTGCTTGGCTCGCTCAGGTGACCTGTACTCATTGTGAACTCTCTTGTGAACTTACACCCACTGGGAAGCCCATGTGTTTGAAGAGATCAAGGTCAACCCTGGCCTGATATTGCAGAAGTTCCTATTATTTTTGGAAGTCTAGGTGACGGATTCAGCATGACTGCCCTCTTTTTTTTTTTTCTTCTTTTTTTTTTTAGAACCAAGTGATTGTGCAAATTTCTGTTGAAGAATTTTCCCATGCTAATAACACACATCAGTAATCACAGTGTCTTGTTAAACAGAGAGGTCCTAGAAGAAAGGACTGGTTTGAGCTGACTGGAAGGGTTCAGTAGCTCAAATAAATCACAAATCTTCACAGCCATGATGAGCAGAAAAGCATCTCAGGATAGACAACTCGTCAGACCTCTAAGCAGGTCGACTACAACAGCATAACATCAGGTTCCACTCCTGTCGGCCAAGAACAGGAATCTGAGGCTACAGTGGACACAGGCTCACTGAACGTGGAACAGTTGAAGATCAGAAAAAAGGTTGCCTGGTCTGAGGAAATCTTGATTTCTTCTGTGGCATGAAGATTTAGGGGTCAAAATCTGAGCATCAATCCATGGACCCAACATGCCTTGTATGCACAGTTCAGGTTGGTGCGGTTGTAAAAGTGTGGAGAATGTTTTCTCTGGGACCCTTGGGCCACTAACAGGCAAGCATCTTTGAATGACAGGGCCTATCTGAATATTAATAGTATCTTGCTGACAATTTACTCATAATGTAATGGCCACTTCCATCAAGACAATACATCATGTCACAAAGCATAAGTCTGAAACTTTACAATTAATTCATTGCATTTCAATGGCCTCGACAGTCACCGGATCTAAATCCAATAGAGAATCCATATACCTTTTGGATGTGGTTGAATGGGAGATTCGCAGCCTCAATTTTCAGCTGGCAAATGTGCTGCATTACATGATGCAATGATGTCAACACGGAACACAATCTGGGAGGAAAGTTTCCATCACCTTGTGGAATCCATTCCACGAAGAACTGAGGCTGTTCTGAGAGCAAAGGGATGTTCCTACCCAGTATCAATAATAACTCTCTGGTGGATAATGGGGAGATTTGGAGATGTATTTAACATATATGTAATTTAATTGTAGTCCTGCTTTTCAGCCGTTAAATTATAGGGCCCGGAAAAGATTCCACCTAACCCTGAAACTGATTAAAAAAAATCACTCACCTGCAGTAAACAAAACATGGTCTGACCAACATTGAAGCCATGCCTCCAGTTATGGTAAGTAATGTCTCTGTAACCCTTCCTGACTGTGTACATCCATTTGGTAAGAACCTAAAGAAAGTTTTGGGAAATACACTAAGTCAATAGGAAATGCAAACTAGATGTCTGATTTGACAAAAATGGAGAGAAGATAATTCTAAGGACTCTAGAAATTTTGTTCTATCAAAATTCTATGTAGTACAGTGTGTTCAGCAGTATAATTTAACCAAGAAATATGGGAAAACAGCAAATAATCACATGCAATAACCAGCACATATAATCCACTTCCAATCTTCCAATCTGTACTATAGCACTGATGTTTAAAATTAGATTATTAACAAAAAATAATATTACACTTGTAATTACTAATTACTATATACATATGGCCTGTTCATACAAAAGAATGTTATTGGGCATTTTTTTTTAATTGGCAACATTGTACATCATCTGGAAATTTCATGAAAACGTGTCTGACCTCTGGGGGAACTTTGAACTTCTCCACGACACCAAGTTCAAAGAAACAGCGAATTCCACACTTGATAAGGTCGACTTCAGACAGAGGAAAGTCACTGAAGTGGAACTCCAGCAGGTCAACATCCTTGGCTTCAGGAATGTTTGCCCTCTGTTTATGAGCATGTGTGATAACATAAGCCCACCGTCAGACATAATGCAAACTTCCTAATTTCCAATACTGACGAGAGACTGTTGACTCATTATGTGAACAGTGTCCAGCGATTCGATGCTGCAACTCATTGCATAAAGACTGCAAAAGGCTTACCAAGAGTTTGTACATTTCTTTTAGATCACACTCCTCGGGTTCTTTGTTAAACTTCTCCCTTGTGTTCTGCAAGACATGAATGGTGCAAGTAAGATGGATTATATACAGACACTGTACTGTAATGAAAAATAATAATAAATGAAAGTGTACACTTATAATGACGTGGGCTCACCAGGATCTCCTGGACCTCATTCAGGGTTGCTCTTGTTTGATACAAAACCATCTCCTGAGCAATGTCTTTTTTCCACTCCGTTTTGTTCAGCTTATCGTAAGTGTCACAGTTGAGCACAGACCATCCCAGGAATTGTGTGAGGGCCTATGTGAGAAGACGTTTCTAAGATGAAACTTCAACCACAGCTTTTTAACAACCAATGTCTGAAGCATTAAGGGAATTGGACAGGAATGGCAGTGGCTGTCTCACCTCAGTGATCTGCTCATCTTGCTCATCAAATGGCTTGCCATCTTTTCGGTTGAAGAAAGTGGCAATGCCTACGATTTCCTCTTTTTTGTTGACAATTGGAAGAGACAAGACGTTCTTGATGACAAAGCCTGTATCATCCACAGCTGTTTTCTGAGGTCAAAATAAACAGTTAGACTTGTTTATAGATGAACAATGGACAGATGCAATTTAAGGGCAAATGTCATTGAGTTTCAGAGTCCCCAGTTCAATCCTGAGCTTGGGTTACTGTCTGTCTGGATTTTCTGGACATGTTTTCCCCTGTGTCCATAAAGGAAGAAAATGGATGGTGGATAGGCTTTATCAAATCACCTTAGGTATAAATGTGTGTTCTCATTGCCAAACGATATACTGGGGTCTCATTAAATGTGTATTTCTACATCAAGCCCAGTGTTCCTGGGATAGGCTTCAGATCCACCTTTTACCCCGACCAGTAGAAAGTGGTTAAAGAAGGTGAATGAATGAAATAGGGAGGTGGAGAGTACCATCCCTGCACCATCCCAGTCCAAAATCCCCCTTATGTGTTAAATTGGGTTGAGATCTGGGGAAGTGGCCATGGATATCAGGGAATACCGTTTCCATGATTTCCAGGTGTACATGGTATGCAACAATGTTTAGGTAGGTGGTACGTGTCAAAGTAACATCCACATCAATGGCAGGACCCAAGGATTCCCAGCAGAACATCGCCCAAAGCATCACACTGCCTTGCCTTCTTCCCACAGTGCATCCTTGTGCCATGTGTTCGCCAGGTAAACAAGTCCACGCAATGTAAAAGAAAACATGGTTCATCAGACCTGGCCACCATCTTCCAATGCTCTGTGGTCCAGTTCTGATGCTCATGTGCCCATTGTTGGTGCTTTCAGTGGTGGACAGGGGTTAGCATGGGCACTCTGACTGGTCTGCAGCTATGCAGCCCCATATGCAACAAACTGTGATGCACTGTGTATTCTGACACCTTTCTATAAGAACCAGCATTAACTTCTTCAGCAATTTGAGCTACAGTAGCTCGTCTGTTGGATCATACCACACATTCCAGCCTTTGCTCCCCACATGCATCAATGAGCCTTGATTACCCATGACCCTTTCGCCGGTTCATCACTGTTCCTTCCTTGGACAATTTTGGATAGATACTGACCTACTGACCACTGCAGCCTTCACAATTTGTGCCCATTTTTCAAACTTCTAACCATCTCTGAGGACAAAATGTTCACTTGCTGAATAATATATCCCATCCACTAACAGAAAAGATAATCAGTGTTATTTACTTCATCTGTCAGTGGTCATAATGTTATGCCTGATCGGTGTATATGGAAATTGTCATTATCATCAAACCATTCAGTGAGCTGAAGAGACCACTCATTTCAGGATAGAAATGTTTCATGGGAATGAAATGTTTCATGGGAATGACTTTATATTGTTTTACAGTGAGCCTTGCCTCAAGGGGACAAGTGGACCCAATCCATGCCAGCAAAAATAAATAAATTCCCCTAAAGCACAACAGAGTCTAAGATTTTCCTTTTAATTTGTCACCCATATTTATTTGTTGTTTATATAATGTTATACACTAGTCGTTGCAATTAATCACAGCTAATAGTTTAATTAAATTTAAGCATATTCCATTGCGTTATAACAGCTGATTCTGCAATACCTTGGGGAAGGGGACTGTTCTGTGCACCATACCTGGAATGTGAAGTAGTCATCAGCAGCAACATTCATCATGTTACAAATCTGCAAGAAGCAAACAAATCATATTTCATTGCACGACAGAGATTCACTTTACACTGCATGCAGTATCAAAGACTAACAGTGAATCTAGTACTTAGAGATGCAGACTTAACCTTTGATGCTTGGTAGGTTAAGTGCAAGGTGTTTCATGAGGATAATCTTTTATATTGAAAGAACTTACAAAGCCATTTTCAGCTACATAGGTGGGCAGTCCACTAACGAGGGCCCAGTGATCTGCAGGCGGTCCCCTGCCAAGAAAATAAAGTGCAAGCACTATACAGCGTAGTATGTACTTCATTTTAGCCACAGTGTACTAGTAAAATACAAACAACTTACGGTATGACTTTGATTTCTTCCTTAGCTTCTAAAAGATAATCAATGATTTTATAGAAGTTGATTTCCTGTGAAGCATACAAAGAGACATATCAGTCATGCTGACTGCCTGAGTCCGCATTTACCTGCTTTAAATATAATAAACTTAGTTTACACATACCCTGCCATCAGGTGTCTTTGGGCCCTTATATGGTTCCACATCTCCCAGTTTAATTGGCCATTCATCAAAAAATTCCTAAAGCAGAACAACACAATGACAAGAATGCGTGAAGAATGACGCTAAAAAGGTCCTTTTGATGTGTGAGTGATGCGTGTCTGCTAGGAATGATGTACCTTCTCTTTGGTCATATCCAGTAGCCCCACAGAGTACCTCTCACACTGCAGGTAGGTCCTCACAGTGTACAAAGCTTTGTGAAACTGTCTCTCAATGTCTGTCAATTCTTCAAATACTTTGCTGGCAGACCAGAGGAGAACCTGCGGTATCGGCGAGAGAGCAACACCCATGTGGCTTTGTCGTTTGCATTGCACATCATGGCAAAATTACAGAATGTTCCTTTCCACGGACGAGTTACCTGGCTTCTTCTGGATTCCACATTCCACATGTAATTGGTGTAATGCTGAAGTGCGATGACTGAGGCAAAGTTTAGGTACTTGTCGAAGAGCTTGGAAGAGAGCAAAATCTATGTTTTAATAGATCGCTTGCTGGGGGCAACTAAAGGCAAGTCAAAATCAAATGGTAAATACTGAAGTCAGAATTTTACTAGAATAAGGGCGGGCACGTTGCAGATGGCACAAGTGCACCAAGAAAACAAGTCAAGAAGAGAGTAATGGTACTAAGTACAGTTTCAGCTCTGTGTGATATGGTCACTCACCATCCTCCTCCTTCCCATTTCAGCTATTCCCAACTAGGGGTCACCACAGCGGATCTTTTTGTCCGCACGTCCGATTTGGCAGAGTTTTTACGCCGGATG
>JAOVYU010000067.1:21079358-21094657 GCA_025674565.1 Synodontis membranacea
CCCCATTTATCCGGGCTTGGGACCGGCACACACCAGAGTGTGCACCCCCTTGTGGCTGGGTCTTTGTACAGCACCCGACCTTCTCTGGATGTCTCCTATCCAAGTACTAACCAGGCCCGCCCCTACTTAGCTTCCGAGAACAGGCGAGATCGGGCACCCCCACGGCAGCATGGCTGTACATATGGTCACTCACCATGCAAAGTGTATATTACTATTTAGAATATCATAAGCTGAATCTCCACCATTAATATAACTGTTGTCATATCAATGTTATTTTTTGGTTGCATGTAATATATACTGTATTGTTACTGTTACTGTATTACTATTACAGCAAGTTATCCTTCTAATTTGCAGAATGACGTGCTTTTTGTGACAATAGTGTTACTGTGACACTCTAATGTTTCGCTGTAAGTCCTTCAGATCTTCCTACAGGCTGTGTCTTGTACTTGTTTCTGGTCAGTTGGTGGAAACCTGTAGCATTTATATTATTGTCGGCCTCTGAAAACTAGATGATCGGATTATTATTCTGCATTATTTTGGATAACAGTATATTCATCCATCCATCATCTATACTGCTTAGTTGTTTAAGGGTCACGGGACAGCTGGAGCCAATCCCAGCTGAGGTCGGGCAAGAATGCGGGTACACCATGGGCAGGTCACTGGTCTATTGCAGGGCTAACACAGAGAGGCCATCAGCCATTCACACTTACATTCACATACATGGACAATTTAGAGTAGCCAGCTGACCTAACCTGCATGTCTTTGGACTGTGGGAGGAAACCGGAGCACCCAGAGGTAACCCACACAGGCATGGAGAGAACATGCACACAGAAACGCCCCGGTTGGCCAAGAGTTTTGAACTCAGAATGTTCTTGCTGTGAGGCGACAGCACTAACCATTGCACCATAACACTATGTACCAAACAAATAAAATAAACGCATGTACAATGTAAAAGTTTTGTAACATGCAAATTTGTGATAATTGGACTGTTTGTAGCTCAGTGTCCCAGCTATTTACACTTACATTTTCATCTGTTTTGGAGAATTCTGTCGCTCCGACTTTGTTTATTGCCATGATGACTCCCAACAGATCCTTTCCACACAAAATGGGGGCAGCCAGCATATTTTTAGTGGTGTAGCCTGTCTGGTTGTCTACAAAGTCACTGAACCGGGGGTTCTTGTTAAAAGAGAAGAAAGATTCAGGTGAATATCTACTGAAATTAACTGACGGCTTCACGATCATCAGATGTCATCAGATTACTGTGTGAAAACTGGAGTGAATGAACTACATTGCATGTTTTTGCATGCAAACTACTTTGGTCAAATATAGGTTGGTGGTAATTATGGAAATGAAGGTAGCCTGTAGAGATGCATGAATGTTTCCAACAAATGAGACGTCTGTCGAATACCGCAATCAAAATCAGAGTCCTAATGATAATTTCTACTAATGCCTGTTAAGGTCTAGTGGCTATATATGTTCACTTGTTGGCTGTAGCTCAAATGGTGTTTAATCTAATTGGCTTTGGCCATTTAAAGTTAAAAATAGGTTGTTCTAACATTATGTAATGGTGTAAAGGGGGACATTTTGTAGCAAATAACGGTTCTCTAAAACAAACGATATCTTCATACGTTACACGTCTCTAAAATGATATCATTATGACACTGTTTTCAAGGATAGTTGATATCCTCTAGTTTTATTCTGATACTCAAAATCTCAATTTTGAATGCATGGCACAGTTCAAGAGAGAAAAGTGTTTTGCCTTACAGGGTACCTAGTATTGCTTGCCAAGACTCAAAACAAAAGTGATCAATCCATGTATGTGTATGCTCTATTTGAATACTTCCATGAAACTGGGCCTTAGACAGTACATATAGCCACTAAAAGCTGATTAAAAAAGTTTTCACATAAAATTTCTTGTGTTCTTATTTAAAACAAATAAAAGTGTGATACACAGGTGATATGTCCTTTTGTTTGGCCAACTGCAATCATATGTTTGCAGTTTAAAAAAAACAAAACATTTGTTATACACATTAAACACAAGAGTTTACAAAATGAACACAGGGCCATTACAACGATTCTTTAAAAACTTTTGATATCATGCACTCACCTGCTTCACGTCAGGTATGTTAACTCCCTTTTTGTTTGTGGCTATTTGCCCAACTATGCCGATGTCAGTGGGGAACACAATTTCAGAAAATGGGTTGACCAGATTGCTCTCAAAACTGGAGGTAGGAGTGACATCAAAAAGACATGTGGCAAGCTCTGGGATTCCATTCCTAGCTCGGGATATAAAGTAGCTGCATCGATCTGCATTCACTAACATGCATATTCTCTGGAGGACCTTGTGCATGCTCTTCTCCATGACTATTTCGCCCTGTAATTCAGCGACCAGATCAAATATGATGGCAGCCTCCTGGACCTGGGAGACATCTTTGTAGGAGGATGGATCACTGATCTCAAGCTTCTCCGTAAAAGCAGCAGCGATGACTTCAGGCCGCACCTTCTTATCAAAATACTCTTTTGCAAACTGTGGGTTGTTCTCCAAGTATTTTTCCACACTGTCCTTGTCTGCCATCTTGTTTCAGGTGTGCAATTGTAAGGATATCCTTAAAGGAGATGCATCACCAGCGGAAAGCTAGAAGGAGAAGAGGAACCGTATTGGTTACTTTATTGGACCTCTCCTTCACCCAGTTGCATCCTACACTGTAGTGATGCATAAAGCACAAAAGGCTCCTTGTCTCCTCTGTCAAGCTGGAAGACTACAGTGGCTTACAGGCTGAAGGGATCAAAGCAACAGCTAATTAAAGTGACGTCATGACATTAAACCTCCTAAGCTTTCTTAACCTGCAAATCCCCGCACTGATCATTTTACATTCTACAATCCAATCAGTGGCCAGTCTTGTTTTGTGCCATAAATGTCACAATGTGATGCGTTATACATCAACCATATCTTTAATGCTTAAATATTAATAATCTATGTTTATTTAAGACCAGGGGAATTAACCTGCTTAGACCAGCTTCCTCATTCTGATCTTCTGATCCTTCAGGTATGTTCGTACAATTCGTGAACTGAGCAATCAAGAACACTGAGTGTCTTTGAAAGTTCGTCCAGTTAATCCCAGCTAAATCTAGCAGCCTTGAACTGATACTACCAGACCCTAGTACATAAAACTTTATAAATCACTACAAATCTGTTGTTCACTATTCAGGAAACATTGAGAGTTTTGATAAGCATCATTAATTGAAACAAACGTTGCATTACTGTCCTCAAGAACTATGCCACAAAGGTCACTGTACTATTTTGGCTTAAGCACAGGGCGAGTGGCATTCAAAAAATGTGTGCTATAATTAGCCTTTTTGCACTGTCTGCAAGGCAGAGTAAAGGATCTATTTCCAACAATGGGATTAAGACTGACTTCTTATTGCTGCTCAATGTAAAAGAGGGTACGAACTTTTTTTGAGGGGGAGGAAGCGGACGTACCAGAGTCAGATAGCAGAAGGCTTGAGCTTCAGATGGCTTCAAGCTTTGGTACTTGGCACAGAAAATCCTGGATTAAGTAAGAGATGATTACTATGATGTCCTCTCTTGAAGCAGGTTTGCACAGCTGATTGGTTACACACTGAAGAGTACAGAATGAAGTCACCCCAAAAAAATGGCCTAGCAAATTAACCAGTGAGAAAGAGATTTTGATTGATGTATTAAAATTGCTTACTGTTACACAGTATATTGCATATCAATAGTGTTATATTAAGATTTTTGAAGGCTGAACATAGAAAATAGCTAATAAAGCACCATTTATTTATTAATTAATTAATTTATTTTTTTATTTATTTATTACAATAAAGCACACATCTGTACATGTACACAGGATAAACCATGCTAAAATGACAATATTTTGTGATCAGCTGGAGCTCTTGGTAAAATCACCTTTGCATCCTGAAGTCATGGATGCGCACATGCACTGTCTGTCAATTGCATCAATGTCATTCCCTGTTGTAGCATTCAAATATCTCCTCTTGGAAGTCTGTCCTTCCATCCATAATTTCTTTTGTACTTTGATTACGGCTTTCCTATTCACACTAGAGACAAAGCAATAAAAAATTCTAGTACAGTAAACAGCCTTGTAGCTTTGGCATCTATATGGGTAATTTCTACAGAAAAAATTGCCAAAACTGTCCCAAGTACTTGCTTTCATCCAAGTCGTCAAAGGGTACAAAAATAACTTCCCAGTACTGATGAGGCTGTGAATAGGACAAACGAACATTTTTTTCAGCTTTTGTCTTGCAAAAGACAACTTTTAACAGCTTTTGTCAAACTTCGAACTGCGTTTTTTAAGGAAAAAGTAGGACTATCCATCCATCCATCTATCCATCCATTCATCCATCCATCCATTATCTATACCATTTATCCATCAGGGTTTAGGCTGGGGCTAGACTCAATGACTCCAGGTTAAAAGTGGGATACACCCTGGACAGGTCGCCAATCTGTCGCAGGTCTAACACAGAAATGAGCAACCATTCATATTCACCTTCATATCTGTGGGCAATTTAGAGAAGCCATTTGAGCTACTCTGCATGTTTTTGGACTGGGAAAGAAAACAGGAGCAACCGGAGGCATGGGGAAAACATGCAAACTATGCACAGAAAGACCCCAGATGGCCAGCAGGTTCAATCCCAGAACATGTTTGCTGTGGGGCGGCAGTGCTAACCACCGCACCATTAGTAGGACCAAACTGACAAAAAGTACTGGGAAAATGTAGCACCAGTAGAAACTTTTCAGAAAGTACAGTGGTGCAGCAGATAGCATTGCTGCCTCAGCTCCAGGATCCCTGGTTTGATACAGAATGTCACATGATGCCCATGCCCAGGCAGATTTCCTCTGGGTTCTCTGGATCACTCCCACCTCCCAATACATACTGGTATGTGAATTGGCCACACCACTGGTCACCAACTCTATTCCTGGAGATATACCTCTCTAAAGACTTTAGCTTTTTTGGTTGGAGATAAAAAAAACCTGCAGGAAGCTAGATCTCCAGGGACAAGGCTGGTGACCACTAGACTACACTAAATGTGCCCCTGTTTCTGAATGAGTGTAACATGCTGTGCAATGGACTGGCATACAGCTCCCATCCAGCATACTTTCCTTTCTCATGTCCAGGGTTCCCAGGATAGACTCCAGATCCCTGTGACCAGGATAAAGTACTTACTGAAGATGAATAAATGATTAAGTTGATCTGTGTACATTCATAATGGTACACTACAACCAAAGGTGTGAGTGGTCGTTTTACTTTAATACATTTAGCAAGATGTAAGGCATGCAAGGATCTCTGTTAAAAGCAATATATTTTCTCCAATAAGACTGTTTTGATTAATGTTTTGATTTAAAGGTATGGCGCTTAATCACTTAATCAATGTTTTAAAAAGTGGTAAACATGAGCATTAAAATAGGCAGCACAAGTAAGAACATGCAGCCAGTGTTTTCCCCAGGGGAAAAAAAAAAGAAAAAGAAAAAAACATAGCAATGTTCTGAGTATGTTTTCTGGAACACATACGTGAGACGTCTGAGTGATTCCAGTACACTTTCAAAGTCTGAAACTGTTCTATGAGCATGTGTGTGTGTGTGTGAGGATGCCTGTAGGGGTGGGTGAGTGGATGTATGGTACGTGAAATAAGAGCTAAAAACCAGCATAAGCCCGTTGCTCATTCACTTTTCTATGAGTTTTATCACTGAAAGAAATAATTTAGCTTGCAAATATCAGAGAAAATATATAAATCAAATGTACAGCAGCAATGATTATAAAGTGTTGTTTTCCACCTGTTTTATTACCTTTAATGCTTTGTAACACAGTTATGCAAGTTCTCCGGGGAGGGACAAAATGGTCAAGTCAAGTTCTATTGGATATACCAGACTCTTGCAGTTATGTAAAAAAAAAAAAAAAGAAAAAGAAAAAAAAGTATTGTCCAATGAACAAAATGCTCAGACACAGGGTTTTAAGTCTCTGGGTGGGATTGCGAAATTGTCTGCAGGGAGTTGGCCCTATATAAGCTCAGTCGGTTACAGCGTTGCACAGATACTCTTCCAATACATCTGGTAAGGTATGGTCTAAATATCCTCAGGAAAACAGCTGGAAAACATCTGCTGGCAATTACTTTACTATTTGGACAAATCAGAAAGAATGTGTTTTGGACTTCTGTGGTCTTCGGAGTACTCTATTAGTTTAGTTGGGTCCTTCTGTTTCATCTTAACTTTCATGCTGTTTTGCAGATTCTCCAGGCAGCAACATGCTGAGGCTCACGATTGCTCTTTGTGTCCTGGCCTTAGGCTGGGCAAATGACTGTCAAGTTAGCAACTTCCAAGTAAAAGAGAACTTTGACAAGTACAGGGTAAGTAAAGTTTTCATTCCTCCACCCCCCCAACTATCACTCATTATGTGTAATTTGGAAAGAGATTTTTGTTAGAGCTTTGCTGCTCTTTGGTCACAGTTCATTGTGCATGTTGCAGTTCCAAGGATCATGGTACGCTGTAGCCAAGAAAGACCCGTCAGGACTTTTCCTTCTGGATAATGTTGTTGCCACTTACAAAGTGGAGGAAGATGGCAGAATGACAGCCACTGCTTATGGCAGAGTCATCATTCTGAAGTGAGTTCAAAACATTTCCCAAAGTTTCTAATTTCCTCAATCATACCTGTAAATGAAATTCTTTCTTTCGTATTTCACATTTCAGTAACTGGGAGACATGTGCGAACATGTTTGCCTCTTTTGATGAAACCCCAGACCCTGCCAAGTTCAAGCTGAAATACTGGGGTGCAGCTTCATATCTCCAGAGTGGATGTACGTGAAACTAGAGCTGTTCAATTGGACGCTTTTTTTTTTTTCCTACGCAAAAAAAAAATATATATATATATATATATATAGAGAGAGAGAGAGAGAGAGATGTTGTCGTAGATGTACTTTTCTCACCTAGAAGTATCACAATGCTTTAAAATGCTTTGCAGTAAACACAATTTCCATGAGATCATTTAAAAATAAAAGTTCATAAATGATTAGTTTAAGTAAAATTTTACTTAAATGTCCAAGTCATAAAAAATGCATGTTCATGTGGTGAAAGTTCAAGGGTGACCTGTTGTTTCTGCCTGTCCCGCTAGATGATGACCACTGGGTCATTGATACCGATTATGACAACTATGCCGTGCACTACGCCTGCAGACAGCAGGACACAGATGGTACCTGCTTGGATAGTTATTCCTTTATTTTCTCCCGCCACCCAACTGGTTTGAGGCCTGAGGACCAAGCAATTGTGACACAGAAGAAGCAGGATATCTGTCTTCTCGGTAAATACAGGCGGGTCTCCCACAACGGTAAGTGACAGTTTGTGAATGTCATGAACATGGCTTTATACATAAAGCAATCTAACACACAGCTTAACTGATATGATGCTAATCTACTAGATGACTAAGCATTTTTCTCCATTTTTGCAGGTTTCTGTGACGTCTGATTCTATACTACTCAAGGATTTCCTATAGTTTTTTCTTTCTTTTCATTTTTATGTCGATACAAGTGTAAATAAAAATCAAATATTAATCTGAGTATAATTCATTATCCACTATAGAACCATAGCATTGGCATGAGTGTATAATGACTCATTTACCATTATTGTATTATGTAACCTGAACTTTTTAAAATAAAAATGTTCATATTCCATATGACTGGGTCTTGTTGCTAATGAATGAGCGTACAGCACTATGAACTGAGTACTTAAGAGCTTTTACAACATTACACGGTAGTTAATAGTGCCCCTAATCAAGATGTTATTGTAATAAGGTATATTTATTGGCAGTACAGCCCATGAACTTTTCATGGCAGCCCTTGAACTTTTCATGGCAGTCTGAACATAATGTTCTAGTATTAGTTTGGATAAACAAGAAGAAATAAAGCACATAATAAAAAAGTCATAAAATGAATTTTTTTTGTCACCACAAAAGCTTTACAAATAAGAATGAGTTATTTGCTAAGAAAATAAAAAAGATAAAAAGAAAGGTTTTTTGTGTTTCCCACCTGGGTGCGTTTTCTGAATTGAGACATCCTTATCCTCCTTTACCCCACATGTTCACTAATCTTCATGCTTTAAATAGGTTTAATACAAGGATTTACACACATGCAGCCTAATTCAGGACAGGTTCTGAATTCCAGCATCAGGACAGACTACTGAAAGGGAGTCTATCCGGTGCCACTTCAACACCTTTGAAGCACTGGCAGGATAGGTAGGAAAACCTGTCGCTAATAGTGGGGGAAAAAAACGAGACGTATGCAAAACAGGCAAAAACATTATGAATGAAACGGTATATTATGGACTTATCCCAAAATAACTAGCATAAATTAAAAAATTTCCTTAAATATGTTCAAAATTAATGCAAAGCCAATACCTTTGCAAATACTAAAAAAATGACTATCAAACACCAAAAGTAAATGTGGAAAATTTCTTTGGAATACAAAAATAAAACAATTCATATGAAATAAAGGAAAAACATATAAGAATGATTTCAGTTTCTTTTTTTTTAGTAGTATTAATTCAAGCAGAAGTCAAGATGTGCAAGGAGCTCTCTGTGCTGGCTGGTAGGGTACGAGGCCTTGCAGTTGGGACACTCCAGAAAGCTCTCATCCAATGCGCTGGAGCTCTTTAGTGGAGATGTGGGGCTCAGAATGCGGTCATGAATGGTCATCTTATCCAGATCCAGCCTGGTGTACGAGCTCGGCTCAGAGAACCGAGTTTCTCGCTGCTGTTTCTAAAATAATAAAGGTTTTTTTTTTTTATTAGTATTGATTAGTGAATTCAATTACTGATTCACTTGTAAATCATCTTGTACATCAGTGACACTGAATATAAATCTGAACATAAACATATTGTCTTTATGTCCGTGTAGAAGCACTGATTCTCCATCATAACACCTGCTACGTTATGATTAACATAGCAAATTAACCAGTCAACTTGTATATAATAGCTAAGACGGCCTGATCATCAATCAGCCATGTTGAAAGTGGACTTACTACCGACTCCAGTCGTGTGATTTGGTCTCTAGCCTTGCGAAGCTCCTTCAGAACTTTGTGGAGCTGGTGCTGTAGATTTTGACGGTCCAGTTTCTCATTCTCAAAGTCTCTAGCAGAAAACTGGACCTGCCAAATAAAATTAGAAATGTTTTAGATAATCTTTCCAACAGCTCTCCGGTATTATAAGCTTCTGGGGGAAAACATGTTTGCACCTGTTGCTCTAAGACGACCATTCTTTTCTGATCTTCATGCTGAGTTATTAGAGATTTCTGAAGAAGGTTCACCTTTCAAAGAAGAAAGTATTGAGACAGGGACAGTGTTGTTGACCTGCACCATACACATGAGGTGCAGTGCATGGACTGAAAAGATCTTTTCAGACATCCTCATTGAATCAAACATGCTATATTTACATCCAAAAACTGTATTTATTGCAAACATACATATCTAACACTACTGTACTGCCCATGCTGCTCTGTCCAGCGTACCTGCAGTAGCAGCTCAGCTGCTCTCTTCCTTTCCTCCTCAAGCCTTACATCGGCCGCCTCTATCTCGCACTGAAGTCTGGCTACTAGCTCCTTGTTCAGCTTCCTTTCATCTGCTAAAGTCTGTCGGCCACTTCTACGCTCCTCTTGCAGCTCCTCCTGGGCTCGCGCCACCTCACGGCTCTTCTCTTCATACCTGGCTTTCAGTTCCACAAACTCAGCCTGTAGGTGGCTCGCCCTTTTGCGTTCCTCCTCCAGCTCTCTCTGGCTCTCCTGCAGCTGCTTCTCCTGCTGCATGGAGGCAGATGGCTGACCTGGATCACAGTTGTCGGAAACACGGACCTCTGAGTATTAATTTTCATGAAGTGAAGAGAACCCTGAAGCATTCATTAACCGGTAAAGAAAGGCTTACATGTGCTAATTATGGTTAATAATGCAAGAAGGAAATGGTCTGATCTAGTTTGTGTAACTGCTTAATTATGAGACGCACTGTATATTAATCCCAGTCTTGTCCACTGTAGTCAATTACATGTATTTATTGTTGTGCCTTGGATGATGCATGCAAAATGTTTGTCTTTTGCTTGTGCAACTTACCTTTCTAAGTAAATGTCTCTGCCCTTTAGATTTTTTTTTTCCTTGTACTGTGCACTAGCTGAACTGATCTGAAGTTAACGCGCTGGATCGTATTTGTGGACAATGTAGATAAGATAACAGCCAAAGAAGGTAACATGGTACACATGGTAGCCTGAAATGTCAGCTCAATAACTCACTAACCATCAATGACCAACTGATAATGCAGTTACACAGACGAACCAGTTCACTGCTTTTATATAACAGAAGAAATTTGCCATTATGGAAGAAAGAGAGCAGATGTGAAGTGGACCTTTAAAAAAAACATCTGTGGATGCAAATTTAGCCTGTAAGAAGTGGGTTCACTCCATTCACATCACTTATTCAGAAACAGACGCTACCTTCTGAATTGGCGTCTTTGTTCTGTTGTTGGAGTGTTTGCTTGGCCTGCTTTAACTGCTGCTCGAGCTCTGCTGTTTGGGCCAGGATCCCCTGAACATAGGCCTCTCTCTGCTGGTCATAAACAAGCCACTGCTGATTTTTTTCCAGAGCCTTGCACAAGGGGAAAGGGGGGAAAAAAACACGTCAGCAGGTAATGTCTTTGCCTTTTATAGTTCAGCTTGACTAAAAAGCATCAGAGAAGAAAACCAGAGAGACATGCTGTTTGTCAACTCACATCTTTCAATTGCTCCTGGACCACAGCGATCTCACCTGAAGGAACCTATTAAATACACCAATTGTGACATATAAAACATTTTTATATGTTGTATGTGCTCAATATTTAAATCTTAATGTACTTTCAACTTTTTAATTGTCTTATCCACCATGAAAAGCCTAAAAACTCACTTACTCAGTCAGAATTGTCCAATACTGTGTCATTTATCTAGACAGCAGGCTTATGACAATAGGCCTTCTGGCCTCCAGTTAGGGATAAACCACATTAGCAAAAAGATCAGTTATTTGGATCTGTTCCTTCTCTTGTTAACATTATGAGGTTAAAATATTTACTTTCATATTTTCACTGATTTTTATTTATTCATTTGGCCTACAGTCTTATGCAAAGTGGCTATTGGGCAGTCCTGGAACTTGAAGTCAAAACCTTCTGGACACTAGCACAGAAGCTACCAATGTCCCACTCATTAAAATCAGATTAGACCATTTGTTGATTTGTATTTAATATAGCTGGGTGAAAAACTATTTAAAAGTATTACTGAATTTTAGAAACTTTGCTTGAACTATACTGACAAACAGATACAAGAAGCCAGACAGGGGAATGTGCTGGACAAGTGTGAGCATTTTGAGAAAATACTACCATCTAGTGGGGTGAAGCCCAACAAACACCTCATAAAGGGTGGACAGTTGCCATTAGGGAGAGCATTGGGTAACAGAGAATACATATACAGAACAGCCTAAAGTGGACTTCATTCAGATCCTGTGAACTATACATCCAACAAAACTTTTTCAGTTGAACAATATTCAGGATAAAATGAATTTGCACAGATTGTCAGGAATACTTATGTTATTCAAATCATCACTTACAAAATCCAGTGACCTTCACAGTGCAAACATAAGGCATCCTGGATGTTCATTTTATTCATCATACTGGTTCCTCCACTTACAGCTCTGTCACACCTTTGTTCAGATACAAAGGAGTTATACACCGATCACACATAACATTATGACCACCTGCGTTATATTGTGTTGGTCCCCCTTTTGCTGCCAAAACAGCCCTGACCCGTTAAGTCATGGACAACTAGACCCCTGAAGAGATGTTAGTAGCAGATCCCTTAAGTCCTGTAAGTTGCAAGGTGGGACCTCCATGGATTGGATTTGTTTGTCCAGCACATCCCACAGATGCTCGATTGGATTGAGATCTGGGGAATTTGGAGGCCAAAACAACACCTCAAACTTATTGTTATGCTCCTCAATCCATTCTTGAACCATTTTTGCTTTGTGGCAGGGCACATTATCCTGCTGAAAGAGGCCACAGCCATCAGGGAATACTGTTTCCATGAAAGGGTGTACATGATCTGCAATAATGCTTAGGTAGGTGGCACATTTCAAAGTAACATCTATATGGATGGCAGGACCCAAGAATTTCCAACAGAACATTGCCCAAAGCATCACACTGCCTCTGCTGGCTTGCCTTCTTCCCACAGTGCATCCTGGTTCCATGAGTTCCCCAGGTCAGCGATGCACACGAACCCGGCCATCCACATGATGTAAAAGATAATGTGATTCATCAGACCAGGCCACCTTTTTCCGTTGCTCTGTGGTCCAGTTCTGATGCTCATGTGCCCATTTATGGCGCTTTCGGTGGTGCACAGGGGTCAGCATGGGCAACGTGACTGGTCTGTGGCTAGGCAGCCCCATACGCAACAAACTGCGATGCACAGTGTATTCTGACACCTTTCTATCAGAACCAGCATTAACTTCTTCAGCAATGTGAGCTACAGTACCTCCTCTGTAGGATCGGTCCACACGGGCCAGCCTTCGCTACCCACATGCATCAATGAGCCTTAGCCCTCCATGACCCTGTCGCTGGTTCACCATTGTTCCTTCCTTGGACCACTTTTGATAGATACTGACCACTGCAGATCTGGAACACCCCACAAGAGGTGCATTTTTAGAGATGCTCTGACCCAGTCGTCTAGCCATCACTATTTGGCCCTTGTCAAACTCGCTCAAATCTTTACGCTCACCCATTTTTCCTACTTCTAACACATCAACTTTGAGGACAAAATGTTCACTTGCTGCCTAATCTATCCCATCCACTAACAGGTGCCATGAAGAGACAATTAGTGATATTCACTTCACCTTTCAGTGGTCATAATGTTATACCTGATTGAATGAAATCTATAAAGTTGCTTTGTGTGTGTGTGTGTGTGTGTGTGTGTGTGTGTGTGAATAGTAGAATTTTTTCCATACATGCATCCCCCATAAAAGCTGCATGCAACTGAAAACAATTATTCCAAATTTTGAGAAAAGAGACGTAAAATAAGCATCTACAAGGCTCACATACAGTCCTTATTTGGTGTAGGTGAAATTTTGCTAATGCACAAATGCCTGGTTTAAGCCTGGTTTAATCAAGCAAACAACCTGCACAAAACCTGAGCATTTGGCACGACTCGATTATGATTCACAAGCTAATAATTCAATTCAATTGGATGCAATTCAATTCTGATCTGATATCGATTCAATAGTAACGAGATATTACATACTGTATAGCAAGTTTAACAAAAAAAAAAAAAAACTCATCAAGCTTACAGAATACAAAGTGGCTCCCCGTGTCAGCTTTCATGTGGGAAGGTGATAGTAGGGATCTCACATTAGCCATGGTGAACACTGTGAGGTTTTCCTCTGTGTGTTATAAAGTCATTAAAGGTTACAAGTTAACTGAGAGTGAAAGCTAAACTGGGGACCAGTAATTAATTGCCTTTAATAGTAAGGGCCTATCTGGGTCTGTTTAATTATAGCCAAAATAAACCTAGAAAACAGTTCACCTCAATCCATACGTGTTGCAGATCAAATCGGATGAATCTCTGATTGCACATCCCTAACGGACATGTTGAGAACATGCACAGAAACTCCACACAGACAGTAACCTGAACTCAGGATCGAACCCAGGGATCATGGATCAGTGGGGCTGAACTGAAGTGCTCATTCTATGAGAATATAACATGATTAATATGAATAAACTGAACAGGTCTTCTGACATGAATTTAAAAAAAAATTAAAAAGTGAAAAAAGAAAAATGGAGCTAAGGGACTAAATCTGAACTGGGATGTTTAACAAAGAACATATTAGCCTTATGGTCAGGTGTCCACAAACTTTTGTTCATATAGTATATTTCAAACAAACAGTTGACTTTCAGGCCGGATTTAAACCGTATCAAAACAGTGAAGTAGCACTATCAGCTAATAACTTAATCATGTCTTCTATGAAAGCATTCCACTTGATATCACAAAAATCTGCTCTTTTTTTATACACATATTATACACGTTCAGGAGAATTCTACGAAACTGTTCAGCCTTTCCTTATGAAAAAAACTTGACTTGGGGGCATTTCTTATTTTACTAACTCTCCTCAAACGTAAGTGAAGCGGTTAAATATGTTTTTGATGGAGACTGGAGAAGGCTGTCTGCCAAAATATGCAAATATAAATGAAAATAAGTCACTAAAAAAAAAATCTGTACCTGTACTCCACATGCACCTGTATATACACAGAACAACTTTTTAAGATTATGAAAGGTCTTCAAGCTACTTCAGTAATTTATGTGATGAGATGAATAAAATATTCCGTTACATGCTACACATCCAGTAGAAATTCCTTCTTTCTTTCTTTCTTATTTATTAATTTATTTAAACTCAGAAACACATGGGGTAAGACAGGAAGTCACTGACCTGCATGTCAGTATTGTGTTTTTCGAGCGTTTGGCATTTCTCAGTGACCGCCACGAGTTTGTTTTTCAGGTCCTCGGTATTCTGTGAAAGGCTCTGAAAGAGTTTCTCTCTCTGTTCTGCCTCCTGCCTTTTCTGATCCAGCTGGTTCTGCAGCGAGGCCACCACCTCGCCTCCTTCAGCCCGCAGCTGTTGCCTCAGGGTGGCAATCTCCTGCTCTTTAGCCAGCAGATGCTGTGTGTTTCTCTCCCTCAGCGTCTCCAGCGACAGAATTCTCTGTGACCAAAAAAAAAAAAACAGCAAAAAAATAATAAAATAATAAAATGGATTCAGCCTTTTTGTGAAAAAGGATGGCGGATGAACTTAGTGTTCCTCAACTCACATGGGGTGCATCAATCATTGTCTGACTACTACAGATAAAACGGGACTCACCTCCAACAGCTTGCTTTTATCTGTGTCAGGACGGGCAGGAGGATGCCTTCCATTTCGTTTTGACATTTCATCCAAAGTCTTCCTCAGCTGGCCATTTTCCTTCTTCAGTTTCTCAAGTTCAGCTTCTACAGCCTTTGAGCCGCTGCTTTTAAATCCTAGTTTATTTGCAATAGTTTCTTTGGCTCCTTTAGATGCCATTGCTGGATTTTTCCCTGGAAAACAACAAGCTTATATCAAGTATTCAATAACTAAGTACATAAGTATTAAATACATTACGTAGATAGACAGATAGATATACTGAACAAAAATATAAACACAACACTTTCGGTTTTGCTCCCATTTTGCATGAGCTGAACTCAAAGATCTGAA
>JAOVYU010000067.1:21230148-21244801 GCA_025674565.1 Synodontis membranacea
ATCGGACGTGCGGACAAAAAGATCCGCTGTGGCGACCCCTAGTTGGGAATAGCCGAAATGGGAAGGAGGAGGACTGTCTTATACTTTTTCCTCTTGTTGCACTGAGCATGTAATGACAAAACAATTTCCCTCGGGATAAATAAAGTTCTTATCTTATCGTATATACTTGGCTGTTTACAAATCAACTGCAAGAACAATGGGCATTAATATGGAGCTAGTGCCCCTTTACTGCTAAAACAACCTCCAGTCTTCTCTGAAAGCTTCCATTACATTTTGGACTTTAGCTGTGGTTCAGTTCTTCCACTACAACTTTGTCTTTATGTTTGGTCACATACAATATATCCAATTTTAGTTCTGTTTGTAAATAATACATTTAAAATTCATTTTACTTTTATTTGTATATATCGCTTTTAAAAAAAAACAATGGACACAAAGCAGCTTTACAGAAATATATAAGTTCTGCTCACGAGTTTATAAATCTATAGCTATAAATTATACATTTATAAACATGGGATTATAATTGAGCAATGTGTTAATGCTTTATCCTGGTCATGGAGGTTCAAGTTACTAATTTATTTGTTTAAGAATACTACGTGCATATGCAAGCAAAAATAATAACTGCTGCGTTGGGTAATATTGGTCAAAAGGTCTGCTGGAGCAAATGAGATTGGTCGGAATTATTTCAGGAGCAAGCAGGGTTGGGTAGAATTCCTTTGGAAGGAAGGAAGACCGGTCCTCCTTTGGGAGTGGTCGGGATTCAGGAGTGGTCGGGATTGGCGGAATTCCTTCACGAGTGGACAGGGTTAGGGTTTAGAAAGATTTCCTTTGGGAGTGGGCGGGATTGGATACAATTCATTGACGAGTGGGTGGGACTGATCAGAATGATTTCATCAGTGATCGGGATTTGTCGGAATTCCTTTAGGAGTGGAAATGATTGGTCAGAATCTCTTTGGGAGTGGGAGGAATTGGTCAGGATTCCTTTGGGGGTGGAAGGATCAGTAGGGGGAGTTTCTTTGGGAGTAGATAGGATTGGCTAGAATTCCTTTGGGAACAGGTGGAGCTAGGATTTAAAAAAAAAAAAAAAAAAAAAAAAAAAAAATACGTGCCTGTGACCAGCTGGCATACTATCCAGAATAGATTCCAGCATGTTTTTCATTTATAGTAACTCCATAAATGAGCAGGCGTATAGGTGTTCCTATTAAAATGGAATGAATGGTGAGTGTACATTATTGCTAACTACAGACATTATGATTATTAAAACCTTATATACAGGTAGCCATGCTTCATCATTCGAATGCATACATAACACACCGACACAGCATTAAGTTCATACAAAAGTACAGTTTATTGTCACAAATAATAATAAAAATCAACATCTCTATTGAGAGAAGTCGGGCGGGAGGAAAAAAAAAAAGCATGTTGCCTAAAACAGTTTGGTTTTGTTCCAATACTTTCCAGTGTGGCTGCTGATCACTGCAGGGATCACAGGGATTCCTTCACAAGTCAAAAATCTGTAAGACTAGGGCTCGAGAGGGGGGAAGAAAAGATGCATAAACTAACAACGGGCAGTAGTGTCACTTTTTTCTGCCCACACATTAAAACGAAAGATACAGAGAATGAAAAGAGCCAAAAAAAAAAAAATAAAAAAAAAAAAAATAAAAAAAAAAAAAAAAAAAAGGAATACGGATATCCGATAGCTTTCCTTACACGAGGGCCCTTTGAGGAGTCTGCGAAATGCCATGTTCATCTTTACGTCCATTTCCCTGCTGCTTTCAACTGACCACAGTGCTATTCACATTGGTTAGAATTGCATACAGTGTATTTCTGAGAGCAAGTGACTTTACAGCAGTATGAGGAACTACAAAGCCAGTCTGTGTGTGTTTGAGTGAGTCTATGAACAGAAGTTCAGCTGACCAATGTGCGGCTAAGACAGAAAATAAGCAGAAGGACAAAAAGAAAAGAAAGAAAAAAAAAAAAGTAGAAAAAGTCTTAAAAAAAAAAAATAAAATAAAAAAAGCACAGTTAAGACAGCTGGTCAGGAAAAGGGTGGGACAGAGAGAAATACAGGTAAATATATGACGACGTTTCCTGCAAAAGGCAGCGTTTCTTTTCCTACATTTGCGGCAGGCTCACAGGAAGTAGTCAGCCACCGGCTTTTTGGAGGGAATGCCTCTGGTTTCCTGCGGTGCAGCTTCAAATATTATAAACTCTTTCTGCAGGTGTTCGTCCAGCTCCAGGATGGCTGCTACATTCCCACACCTGACAGAGAGAGAGAGAGAGAAAAAAAAAAAAACTCAGTATGAGTAAAATGAAGCAGTTTACAGCATGGCAAGATTCAAGATTCTTTATTTGTCACATGCATAGTTATACAGGTACAACACGCAGTGAAATGTATCCTGAACCCCTCATACTTTGTTCAAATAACAAAAAGTCTATAAAATAAAGATAGAAACAAACAAACAAAAAAATGCGCAAAATTGTAGAAAATGTACACAGAAAAAAATAAACTATGAATTTGCAGGAGTATATTTACAAATTACAGGATGAAATGCTGTGCAAGGAATGCTTATAAGTCAGTTTAAAGAGCAGTCTGGACTCAAATTGGAAAAAGAAGAAAAGAGCAAGGATGATTTTAATGCTCATAACACAGAAATATTAATACTGAACGAATAAAATCCGAGGGTTTGTACGAAACTGACCACAAAATCCCAAAACCTTCTGTTTTAAGAAATAAATAAACGGAAATGCCTGTGCGCGTGCACAAACACACACACCTATAGCAGTAGTTGGGTGCAGACCACACAGTGAGCACGGTCTCATTGAAGTGCCACTTGTAGCCTTCCATGACGAGCTGGTGGGCTCGACAGATCATGTCTATGTCATTAGCAGCGTTGAACTGGGCCACGACATCACTGCCAAACAGGTATCCCGCTCCTCTTGGGCTCACTCCCCAGCCTGTGGTATCTGTGTGCACACAAACATATCGTTTAGAGGCCTGAGGCAGAAATGACACTAATCCAACTGATCCAACCCAGCTTTTAGTTTAGCCAGTGGTATCATTCATCAGCTTTACTACTCGATTATATGAGCAATGAAACATTTGGGGCATGCCATTATAGGAAACTCATCAATGACAGGCACATGAAAAAGGAACCAATTGTAAGTGAATAAGCCAAAATAAGCAGCTTCTCATGTTACATGAATTCCCTATCTTATAAAGCACCGGAAGTGGAGACTCCTTCCATTAATGTTTACATCTCACTGTTAGAGTAGACGCTATAATGAGTGCACTAATATAAACATGTGATTTGTGTAGAGTGTTCTAGAAAATTAATCAACTCCTTCTGACCAATCAGATTCAAGAATTCAGCGGTGCTATGCTATAAGCTATGTCCACATTAACACCTTTTAGTTTTAAAATGCAAGCGAGGGTTTTTAGCTCCGTTTCAGCTATGGTCATAATAACGTACCTGAAAATGCATATCACATGACCCTTCACGTACATAGGGCACGCAACGTGACTGTATAAACAGGAAGCAGATTGTCTACTACCTAATTGCAGATCTCTCAGATAATAGCTTGCCTCCTGCACATGTAGGCAGTCGAAACGTCGCAAAACGCAGAATTAAAATAAACAGTTTCTAGGAAAGACAATTCATTATAAATGCTGCATTCACAACCGGCGGTCACGGCTGAGGCAGATTGTTGTCTTCCAGAAAAAGATCACGTGACGAATCAGGGAAGGATACGTCGAGAGTGATGAGACCCAATGCGTGTGTCTGCATCATCGTTTCAGAAGACTCATATTTCTGGCTGTCCACAAAAACACGCAGCATTCCCAAAACTTTCCATTGTAGGATCTCGGAAATTCCGTAGTAGTACGGACGCCAGACATGATCAAAGCGAAAGTGATCTAAAACTAAAATGTATTAGTGTGGACAGGGCAATATACTAAATCAACGGTGTCGAATCTTACTCATAAACGGTCGGTTTGGGTTCAGGTTTTCTCAGGTGTATCTCCTGGAAGGAAAACCTGCTCCCACACTCGCTCTTTATGGATAAGATCTGACACCCCTGGAGGAAATAAATGCACAATGGACACTGTTTAAACCAGAAACTTTATACAGCGATGGATTCCTCAAACAGCTGAAAAGCCTCTCACTATCACCCCGTCTCAGTCCCCTCTCCGTTTTGAGATTTCCATAATCTTCTAAAAATGTCTTCATGTGTTAATTGTAGTTTCTTTTTGTTATTGGTGAGCAAACAAATGTTAACAGATTAGGATAAAAGCATCTCTCGAGTGAATCTACCCAACACTAGCTGTTGTGAATCTCAAAAATCCTGCGTCACCTTCAGGGTCTGACCACAACAGGTCGCACATCGGCCCGTCGTGCGGCACTTCCTGTTTCCTATCGATGGTTCGGATCTGGTCCAAAGTCTGGATGGAAGGCGAGAGGCCGCCGTGCACACAGAAAATCTGCAGGACAAACCAGATATGAAATCATTCGTCTCAGGGTTTGACCGATGAATATCTGACTACTTAAAACAAGAGCATAGATACTTTGCTGTAAAAATACTGAATGTTAAATATTTTACACAAACTATCTGCCTTTTATAAAGAAAGGATTACGCTTTAGAACTCGTCACACTGTAACTACTGCTTATTTACCTGTACGCCACATTTATACGTCGAAACAATAAATAAACGTGATAGACAGCGGGCTGGATTAGTGGTTATACGCTCTGTGGAGCATGCTGATGCGTAGAGGAACACAAGCTAGTCATACTTTCCTCTTGTGGTTAAAGCAAGGCAAAAGAACCATTGTGTCTCAGAATGTCTCGACAAGCTGTTTCTCTAGAACAGAAAATGGTTGTGCTTTTGTTGGGTGTGTTTAGTCTAATGTTGCATTTGAGAGACACTACAGATGTGTTGTTTTATACACAGGATATTGCATCTGGCTGCAGTAACTGAACTGTTTCATGACACACAAACCACTTCTGCTTAGCCATGTTTACTTAATACGCACACGCAGTGCCTCGGTGCTTAAGCTGGGAATGGTTCAGAGTCAAAAAATAAGTATTTAAAAAGATAAATATCCAACAGGGATAATTAACAAAGATGCTGCTGTTGAGACAGAACTAACAGTTAAAGCAGACGGTTGTGTTTTTATAATTAGGGCTGTGCAATATGGCAATATATTAATATAACATTGTGATTAATTTACACTTATTTATAGTTGACTATTATATTATTGAATATATATATAAAGCTTATTGAAAACTTCATATAATCAAGTATTTGGTCAATATGTTTAAACTGAGGTTTTTAGAGCATTTTTATCCTTTCCTGTCACATTTTGAGGAAGCAGTTTCGACACACAAGCTCATCTACAGAAGACTGACAGTTCGGGATTATGAAAGACGCAAAAGTATAAAATAAATAACACTGCCACTGCTGGCCCCTTGTGCAGGGACGCTGACTGCATCGTGGCTGTCCCTGTGCTCTGAGAACAACTTTCCATCAAGCATGGGTTTTTGCGATAAGAAGTATTTTGCTGTACTGTAATGTATACGTGACCGTCTTTTCTTTCTTTTAGACCTGACCTTGCCGTCGATGATGGCCGACAGGGAGAGGTAGTCGAAGATCTCAGTGCAGTACCGCCACACTGTGACGGAACCGTACTTCCTTAAGCATTCGTCGTAGAAGCCGTACACCTGCGTGATCTGTCTGGACTCGTGGTTGCCGCGGATCAGCGTGATTCTGTCAGGGTAGCGCACCTGAGGTGGACCAGGACAAACTTTAGACTGATGGTTAAGTCTCACATGAGTTAATAATTGGGCAACACTGGCACAGTGCTAGATAGAAATGCGAACTGGTAAGGGGCAAAAAAAAAAAAAAAAAAAAAGGTGCATGGATGGGTGCGACATCTGTGGGTGAAAGATATTCACTTTAGATTCTCTTTTCTGGTTATTAGATTATTAGATATCTCTTTTCTAGCCCTCCTTGGACTTGGGGTTATTCCACCAACGTTCAACCTTTCTTATGTCAATTCAAACCAAGTCAGTCAACACGGTCATGACAATTCAGATAGGACCTCGGTCACAACCCAGGAGAGACAATTAACAATTAACTCCCAGGCAGGAAATGGGTATCTGTATCTCGCTCAAACACACACTCTGTTCCTGGCTCTCGTGTCTCTCTTTCTTTCCTCTTGGCTGCATCGTGTCTGAGCCTTTATTTAATTTTCCCTCAGGATGGTAAGTGTATGTGTGATGATAGATATTCAGCAGGCCGGAACATGCCGGCTCGCCGTGCGCACGCTGCTGACGTGAAACGTGTCATAACAGCACCGCACTGATGAAAGTGAAGCACGCATGGATACCAGCTCACACCGTTTCGCGTGCATACACACACACAAACATGTGCATGAGCAGTGAAATAGAGCCAGCTCTGACACGGGTTTGTGGGTATGTCCACTGAAACTGTGCTTGTGTGTGTGTGCTTTAATTTCAAAAACATGGTGCTGCATGGGGAGAAAAAAAGAGAGCACAGTGCGTGAGCCTGGTGGAACTAAAATAATAAAGGAAGTGCGCAAAAACAGACATGCGCTTTATTTCAGCTGCAGTGTTTTCAGCAAGAACTCGTGTGCGTGTCGAGTAAGTTTAGTGGAGAAAATTGTCTTTTGTTTAACAAAGGTCTTTGAGTAAGGGCTTTTTGAGTCTTTGAAGGTTTGAACTTTTGCTGGTGTCAGTCACCAGACTGAATCCTCCTTGGATCTCGTAAGGTGACCTATTATGATCTCAAAACGACGCTGTAACTCTGCTAGTGAGCAGACAGTTCTTATACAAATCTCTAAACTGCCACAGAACCACTGGATGCCCCTTAAGAAAAATCCCTGCCCCTAAAGCTGCTCTATGACAAGATGTACTCCTACCTCATATCAGGCCACTTTGGACAAAAGCTTAGGCAAATACTAAACCAACAATAAGAACAGCAGTGAGAATCTATTCACAAACCTTAAGAGCCAGGAGCAAGAGGAAAGTCTCGACACTGTAAAAACCTCTGTCCACAAAATCTCCCATGAAAAGGTAGTTCGTCTCTGGAACATCACCTCCCACCTGTCAAGAAAACAAGTGCATACTTTTAACATGTTATGCAACAAGCAAAAGATCTTCCAACTTTATTTCAAATAGACAGAACTAGAATCTAATTTCTGTAAATAAAAAAAAAACTTATAATAATCAGTGATGCACTGACCGTGCAAATAAATAGTCACGCACTATTATTTCGTAGGACCGCCTTTAGCTTTGATTATGACATGCATTCGCTGTGGCACTGTTTCGATAAGCTTCTGCAATATCACAACATTTATTTCCATCCAGAGTTTTTCGCCAAGATCCTGTAGAGATGATGGGAGAGTCAGACCGCTGCCCAAATTCTTCTCCAGCACATCCCAAAGATTCTCAATGGGGTTAAGGTCTGGACTCTGTGGTGGCCAATCCACGTGTGAAAATGATCTCTCATGCTCCCTGAACCACTCTTTCACAATCTGAGCCCGATGAATCCTGGCATTGTCATCTTGGAATATGTCCGTGCCATCAGGGAAGAAGAAATTCACTGATGGAATAACCTGGTCATTCAGTATATTCAGGTAGTCAGATGATCTCATTCTTTGGGCAGATAACGTTGATGAACCGAGACCTGACCAACCGCAGCAACCCCTGATCGTATCACACATGATGGGTACATCACTTCATATGCCTCAGTTCTTACCCTGATCCCCCCCATCACTCTGGAACAGGGTAAATCTGGTCATCAGACCACATGACCTTCTTCCATTGCTCCAGAGTCCAATCTTTATGCTCCTTAGCAAATTTGCGATTATCCTCACTGATCAGTGGTTTTCTTAAGGCTACACATCTGTTTAGTCCCAATCCCTTGAGTTCCCTTTTTTTTTTTTTTTTTTTACAATTTGATTTCACCAAACATTTTAAGTGATCACAGATCACAATCATTCACGACTCTTTTCCGACCACATTCTTTCCGTGAAGATGATTTCCCCTCACTATCCTTCCAGGTTTTTACAAATGCGTTGGACAGTTCTTAACCCAATTGTAGTAGTTTCAGCAATCTCCTTAGATGCTTTCTGCGCTCGATTCAAGCCAATAATTTGACCCTTCTGAAACAGCTGAACCTCTTTTCCACGACCACAGGATGTGTCTTCTGACATGGTTGTTGAAGTAATGAGAAGCTGTATCAGTTAGGGTTAAAGAACTTATTGCCAGCTGAAACATATCCATAATTATCCATGCAGTAATTATCCAATAGGAGGCTCTTACCCATTTGTTTTTTTAACTCCAGGTGGTGACTTTTTTTTTTTGGACAGGCGGTGTCCAAGCCAATTAAAATGACTAGCAGAAGAGAAACCGTTCCTACCAACAGCTGGATCACATCCTTGCTGGGTGTGTGTGTGTGTGTGTGTGTGTGTAGTATAGCAGGTATTGGCATTAAAAATGTGTGAACTAAAATTGTGCTGTGCTGTATTTAAACAACCCAAATTCAAATTCTTCTCTGCACGAGTCAATACAGGGTGGATTATTTCCCCCTCTGGTTGTTAGATGAGTGAGTGTGAAAAAGTGTTAGTGACAGTAATACGAACAGCTTGTCGAAGCTGCGTGTTTACTGAGCAGCTGAATGAAAAACCGATAGTCCGGATGTGTAATCTGAACATCCTGAGAAGGGTAGTGACGCCTCCTCCTATGTCTGCAACGCTAAAAGCACAACACTGTTATAGAGATCACTTACTGACTTTTATATGTTGGACTTGGCTCTTTTACGGCTCAGTCAAAGTTTAATAAGACTATTAACCACGCTGGTAACTAAAATACAGATGTGTAATTATGAGTGCAATAGAAGATCACAGTTCTCATAAAATCATATATCTAAGAGTGTTGTCCAAATTTTCCATCGTTGTCCACTTTTAAATCCAATATCTTCACTGAGCTCATGTCGTGTGAACGCAAGACTCACTCTGAATAATTCCTTCAGGTCATAAAACTGTCCATGGATATCACCACACACCTGAGGGGAGACAAGATCATGTGCTATTACATCAATCTGCATGTATATAGAGGCAAAAAAAGTGTCACTGCACACATGCAAAGAATACAAACTGTGCAAATTCTTAATCATATCAGCACCAGTCTGACAGAAGCATCTGACGTTTCACGAACCCACAGAATCCGATTAAAGAAACCACAGCCGGATCTGTTTAAAGTATCGATGATGTTTAGATGAAGGTGACATTTGCATGACTTTGAGGCTCGCTAAAAGAAGCACGCGTCATACTTAAGAGTTTACAAATGATAAGAAACCATAAGATCATAAATTTTTTTACTGTTAAGAGAAGAGACAAGTTTTCCAGGAGCAAGGATTCAAAGGTTTATCGTCATCTTACTTGAATGCCTTCTTTGCAGACTAAAGACAACAGACAGACAGTGCAACATTACTTAAAAAAAAAAAAAAAAAAAAAAACAAACAAAAAAAAAACCACCTCTCTTGTTTAATACAAATAATTTAATTTCCAGTGCCTGGTGTATACGCGCTGCTATGATTGGATATGCTCTTTCACACAGCACGGTGTTTCGTCTCATGATATCATCTCTTTCCACTCCATCGTATGAAAGTGCGCGATCTAGCACATCTCTGCTGAAAAACAAACGTCGGCTTAAGACAAATCTGACGTGCGCTTTTATCATCAAATCTCATATTTCTCCGGCACTTTTAATCAGCTGTTGTTTCAGGAAACGTGTTCAACGGGGTGGGACTGACGCAAAGTGAAGTTACTGCTGCGTGTGTTTTTATTGTTGTTACCAAAACACTAAAGAAAGCCACGTCATACTACTTAAATCGGTTTATAATTACACTTAATGCTGTAGAACATCTGCGAGGCACGTCATTTCCTGTTGATAAAGAGACGCTCCCTCACTAGTCTCTCTTTTCCTCCTCTTCAAGAAAAAAAAACACAGCTTGTACATACCTAAAACAAAATACAGCATTTATAAATCAGTCTATTAGTAGTTTTATTAGCGTTATCGGGTAGAGTTCTCCTTCGATGAGCCGTTACTATAGAAACGGGTCAAAGGAACTCGGAATTCCTACTGACAAACTTGTGAAGTTTGGGAACTCGGCAAGTGACGCCGAGTCCACACGGCTGCTCGCAGCATCAACAGTAAACAGAGGGAAGTAAACAGAGTCTTTTCAACGAGACGCATTAAGCCAGCCGACTGCATTTTTTTTCGAAACTGCTGCTCAGGCTTTTTCACGGGGCGGAGTAATGTACACAGAGGACAGTGCTGTCCACCCAATTCCACACACATGAGCTCAAAGACTGTCATGACTGGCTAGTGCTGCTGTGACAAGGGATGCATGTACACATAAAAATAAAAATTCCTAGTAGAAAAGCACTCACAGGGTGCTGGGGAGTGATTCAGTGCGTCCACACAGCGATTATTCCTGACAGAAAAGTGCCTCCTTCATTAAAAAAACAACAACAAAAAGAAACCTCTGATGTCAGTTTTGTTTCTAGGACAACAACTTAAACCGCCATATGACTGGCTGCCTGAAAAAGAGCAACAGCGATGACACCGGACCTTCTTTCAAGTGGCGTGACGACCAAAAAATGTCTGCGGCGCTTTTTCTCTAGGCGGCCACGTGCGCTCCCTCCTCACTGGGAACAATGGAAAAAGACCCGGGAGTGTAGAAAAAACCCTAAACCATTCCTCTCATACAGAGAGCACAGCGAATTTTACTCTTTTGGACTCCGAGTCATGGATGGCTGTGGCATCTTCGGGATTCAAACTCGCTGTCTTCAAACGATACTTGTATTTGCAGATCAACCAACACAAAAATATTTTGGTTTATTAAATATATATTAATGACTACACAGACTGCTGGTCACAATAACCTGTCTAACTTGCTACTAACAAAACACGAGCACAGAGGTGTCTGTGATTCCGCCCTCTGTAACTTAAGCACCCGGTAAAATGTGCCATAAATCTGAGCTCTGGTTTCCCGCTTCGGAGCTCAAGTCAAACACAACAGTAACCTTTTTACGGACTATACATTAATTTAATGTAACAAAAACATTGACTCCCACGAATCATTAAATTCCAAAGAGTCATTTAATTACAGTGATTCAGAGGATTCCCTTTACTTACTGTGACTGGAGAATCCACCCGCTGTACATTACTCTCTTCTACAAGAATCTCTCTAGAACACAAAGAGAGAAAAACAAACCCAGACTGAAATTACAGGAGGGAAAAACTCACAGTATTGTTTTTAGTCATTCTGAAGTAGCTGATCATTGCTTCAGACGTCTCTGTTATGATATACGGTGTTAAATCTGTATCGTTAGTCAGAGGGACTCTTCTTTGTTTCATGGTGATACGAGTGTTGTTTATTACCTGGCTTTGGCACACAGAGCCTTGACCTCGTTCTCCTTGATGAGCTCACATCTCCGCAGCTGGTCGATCTGTCGGTCCAGATCACTGATGTCACCCATGGCGAAGCGCTCAAAGCAAGCTGAGCCGTATCTCCCCCCACACGCACTCACACAAACTCGCACAGCCAAGACAACACACTATGTGGAGACGGAGCTGGGGCGGCAGGGATCCTGATGGAAAAGACGCCTGAGGAATAGAGAATAAATCCACGCTTTAAGTAATGACCAGTTTATTAGGTACAACTTAATTTGTGCCATCTGTTGCTGTTTATTCCCTAGCATAGTCAATATGTGTCAACTCTCACCTAGCGCATGATCAGGCTCAGTTTCTGGAGTTTTTCTACATATAACATACGATAACGTCTCTACCATTTTACGAAAACAACTATACCGTATTTGACCAGAACTAATGGAAACATTTCTCGAATAAAGACGGTTTAACACACTCTCGAGATGCCCTGAGAAAACTTTCACAGCTAAGTGTGATTTCAGAGTGAACGTCAGGAATCCATCAAATTGTCGGCTAGTGATCTAAAACGTCCGTGGAACTCGCGTGCAGTCACATCGTCAAAACAGAGACGAGAACTTAGCACGCTGCACAGACATTCTGTTAAAATCTAGCATTCAGGACTATATATGTATTAAAACATTATTGTATTCTCTCCCTTATTTCAAAGTAAACGCGTGATAAAAAAAAGAGAGAAGACTAAAATAATAATAAATAAATAAAAGATAGATTAGGCTGTTAGGTCAGCTGTTACGTCTTAAATAAAGTCAGATATGCTGTGATCGTCTGGCTGACGTGGTGCTGTTATAACGGGAGAGGACAGGGTGCACCGGATTCAGCCCTAAACTTCTTAACATTACCAGCTAGAGTTCTCCGGATTAGAAAGAATCAACTCCACTCTGTCTTTGCACGCCTTAAGGCAAGACATTACAGGGAGAAACAACAATCCGTAATGCCGGGATCAGACTACAGACTCCACGTTTCCGGTTTATCTGACTCCGAGCGAACAGGCCTCGTAGTGCGACATAACTGAAGAACAGCGATGCTTTCACACCAACAAAAAATCAGAAGCTTTGCATTTTCTCGCCTGGTCTGACAACTCACACAACATGTTCCGTGACGTTCTTTCCGTAGTCATGACTGTCAGTCGCTTGACCCTCCTCCTTGACGACATGAACAAGGACTAGTCCGGGTCGAACTCATGCTGTCAGTCTCCTGACAAAGACACGGCAGTAAATTATGGCACCACGATGGATTAACGCCGCAACGGTGACCACCGTGAGACAGAAAAATACCATGGAGTCCGATCCAGGCGTAATAAAAAAAAAAAATACACCTTACCGTAACGTGTCACGAAAAAAATCAGAGTCACAGAGAAAAGTGAGAGTCACTGTTTTTATCTATCACATTATTGGAAATTTCTCGTCAGGTTGCTTTATAAACCAGACTAACTGGAGACGAAAAAACATGACCTCAGTGTATTTTTCCTCTAGAAATACTTACATGACCTGCACGTAAGTTCATTGTGATCCCTGATTTAGTTATAATGTCGACATTCACCACTTCGCGGTTCGAATTTCGCGTTTTTTCAAATACAGTATATTCATTAAAAAGTTGATCGAGGCAGTGAAAATGCGGGTCGCGCTCGGTTGTCTTGAGTTTTCTTGAGGTTTCTTGTCCTGTTAATTGTACAGATTGTTTACTTTAAAATTAGAGCCTCTTAGTTTAGTTAGAGATTATTTATTTGCGTGTGTGAAACGGCATTTCAGTACAATGTATACTGCTGTATTGACAATAAGCCTCTCTTGAATCTATTTATTTATTTATTTACAATCTCTGTCAATGTTTTCATCCTGATAACACGAAACGTCTTTTTATTTTTATTTTTTTTTTTTTTAAATCAAACATCAAGTTTACCTAGATTTATTTCCATAAATAAACCCAATTTTCTGGGTGAAAAAAAAAGTTACAATTCTGATATTTTTGCACATACTAGCTTACACATTTTATTTTTTTAAAAAAGAACTAGTTTAATATGTACTAGTCCTGACTAAACCTAAACCTGAAAAATAAAACAAAATAAAGAAAATGGCGAATCTGCTGAAACTCCCATCATCACTTCATTAAACACTAAAACACAAACACTCTCAGTAAAGACAACTCCCACACCGGCTTACAGTCCTCACATTAAGTGGTGTTGATGCAGAATAAACACTCCCAGCGTAACACACACACAAAAAAAAGAAGTGTTTGTTTGTGATCCAGTGAGTTGTGTGAAAAACCAGTTCCAGCCAGCGGAACCAAACTCTGACGCAAACACTAATAATTAGCATGCTAGCTTAGCTTAGCCTAGCCTGGCTAACTCACACGGTCCAGATGAGACACACAGTGTGATATCGATTCACACCTTTAATATCATTTACACGCAGAGGACTGTGATGTGATTCAGAATGTAAAATGTTTAAAGGAGTATTAAAGCCCAGGCTGATCAGAGCACTAGCATTTTCAGCTAAGCTACATAAGCTAACCAAGGCGACAAAGTTGAGGACACAATTCCACACACACACACTTATGAGTTGTTCTAGACGTTTCGCAAATTTTCAAAAAAAAAAAAAAAAATAGATGTCGTTTTAAAGATTTAAAATATCGGCTAGTTTACTGAGATAAGGGAGTGTTAGCTTAGCTTAGCATAGCCTAGCATATTTTAGCTTAGCTTAGCTTAGAGTAGCTAGGCCTGGAACAATTTTTTTTTCTCTTTTACGACACTGCGGTTAAGAAACCGATAACACTGTGACACTGAACTCAACACAATTACGACACATGGATTAAAAAGTGGATGATTAAATTACCTGAGACGCTTCACTCGGATTAACGGCGAGTTAGAAAAACCGAGTTAAACTTCTCTCTCCCTCACGAGCCGTTTTCTTTCACCCGGCTCGCCGTTCTTTTTTTTTTTTTTTTTTTTTTTTTTTTTTCATTCGACACCATCTACCGGCGTTTAGCCCCGCCCCTTTCATATCGCCATCGTCCTCGCCCCGCCCCTTTCACTCGTCATCATCCCGCCCAGACACGGCTCCCATCCCGAATAGCTCCGCCCCTTTCATATCGTCATCGTCCTCGCCCCCGCCCCTTTCACCTCGTC
>JAOVYU010000067.1:21291845-21310417 GCA_025674565.1 Synodontis membranacea
TTCATCACTGTTTACTGCATGTTGTAATATTTTTATTTTAAGTAGACAGATTTAATTTCATAATTTTTGAAGTCACCGTTACTCTACATCATTTCATTGCATGTGCCTAAGACTTTTGCACAGTACCGTATATATACAGTAAGTATACAGTATATATACAGTGTGTATATATATTCATTTTTACATAATATTTATTCTTTCCATTAAAAAAAATTATAGTATATTATTTATTTTTAAATAAATATTTTAATATAAATTTCTTAGTACATTTCCAGCACTCCCATTACCCAATCATGTTTTAGTTATGTCGTAAGTTTCTGTTCCTTTTTTGTGGCTCTATAGATGTGGGTATTTACTACGTATATTTGTGTTTCAAGATATGGTTTTTTTTGGATATCATAAATATGATAAACAGGTATGGGGAAAACAAAAATAGCAAGATTTGTATGGTTTCAGCTATGGTTTCTCAATGTTGTACATGGATTAGAGAACATGTAACAGCTTTCTGGTGGCCTGCATGCATTACTATCCGCAAGTCAGTTTCTATTTCCCTGTTGCCTTACACTTCACTTGCACAAATGTTTACTACTGGTTCACTTAAAAATTTTTAAAAAGACAAAAAGTTCAAAATTTTTTGAGATGGAAGGAAACCCACATAGACACGGGAGAACATGCTCACAGACCTGATCTCCATAATAGTCTATTCTGTTCTCAACCCATAGCTCCTTTTCTCAGTGAATGAGCTCATACTGTAATGAACATCTTTTCAAAGCACTTAATAATACTAGTTTAATCTTCTCCAACTGTATACTGTAATGAGAACATAGGTTTTAGCTGATTGTGGTTTAGAGTTGGAAAGACTGAAACAAACAAACAATGAAAAATAACAAAAAAAGAAGTTTGCATTTGCATTATATTCACAGAACATTTGTGCTGAATGATATTTTGCCTTGGTTTGCAACTGTTTTCATTATTTTTCCCTAATTTCCCCTAATCAACTTATGCCACTCCCTCAGTTATATGTATGGATTTCTCTACTGTGCAATATATTGCAATATATTGTCTAACACTTTTCCTTACTTCCCTGAACAGTCACTTTGAAGCCCTCCACCTCAGTCATTCTGAACCAGAAGCCAGATATTGTTGAATATGGACTGGAATTTTCCAGTGTACTTTTTCGTGATTTCAGGTAAGACCAAACTAAGTGCCTTTATAACTGAGATGGTTCTATATTTACTTCATGCATTCCCATGCAGGTCTCTTTTCATTACAGTAGGGAGAAACAGTCACATTAAGGGCAATAAATTCAATCATTTGCTGATTTTTGTTTTAGATTGTATTTACATTATATATAAGTTATATATTAAGACATTGTTAATACATTCTGAGGCCTCTTTGGAAATACAAAAGTTACATTTTTAATGAGGAAAGTACTGGATATGAAGTGATAAGTGTAATTTTTGTGTGACGTTGGAGTGATGTTCAAAGGGAGAGCTAACATGTAGTACCCATCAATAACTTAACAATTAAATGCTGAGATATATTGTAGCTGAGATTTATTGTAGATATATCCTGAGACTTTATAACCTCAAAATATTACCTCAAAACGTACTAGACATGAAATGCACTGAAATGCACTCTACTACTTTTCATCTTTCTATCATTCCTACTTTCTGGTTTGAACGGGATTAGGGTTAGGGGAAAATAAGTACAAATAATAATAATACAAGTAAGTGTGCATGCATGTGTAGGGAGACATATTTCTGACTCAAATATTCTCACTCCAACCAGCTAACCAAAGTTGGCAACCCTGAGGGTGAGGCTTAGTTCTGCAATCACATTGATAGGAGCCACCTCTGCACAGATGCAGATGTTGAAACTAGTTATGTTTCTTTTCACTACAAGAGTTCTCTTTGAAGGACAGACAGATTTTTTGTGTGTGTGTCCGTAAAAATTATACAGATAGACATAATAGAAAGCTCTTGTATTTATTTTCATGAGAAAATAATACGTTATTTTTAAATTGAGGAATGAAAGAATTGATGGTGTAGATTTCACCATTTGTGATCCAGTCCAGTCCATATTTCTAACTTATATTTTACAATGGCTTCAATGTATTATACAATGATTTCAAATGTTGGTCGTCATATCAGATTTCAGTGGGAAGTAACCATAGAAGTAGCCAAATGAACATTTTATCTGTCATAGGTAAAGCTGTAACCTTTAAGTTTTCACTATGGGAAAATCTTCGGGACAGAAGACATTGCAGTTTCTGGCTACCATAAAACTTTGCATTTCTTTGTCTTATATCTTGAAAGGAGAGAACAAAAGTGGCAAATTGCTGTGGCATGAAAGGAATGAAGCTCTTTATAATGCGCTGTCATAGGAAAAGTATGAACTTTTTGGTGGTAAGAGGAACTCTGATTTGCCTCCCACATCACACCACCCCTTAGTTGATAATTAACACATACTGTAATAGCACACCCCCATTTCGTAATAATTGAGGCCATTGCACATATCACATACAGTACATGGTCAAACGTTTGTGGACACCTGACCATCACACCCATGTGTGACCCTTCCCGAAACTTTTTCCAAAAAGTTGCAAGCAAAGAATTGTAGAGAATGTCTGTGTGTGCTTTAATTTTTCCTAACACTGAAACCAACAGGCCCAAACTTGTTCCAGCATGACAAAACCCCCCGGTGAACCAATTGAAGTTAATAAAGACATGGTTTGCCAACAGTTTGAGTGAAAGAAGATATGTCTGCACAAAACGCTGATCATAGCCTCACTGGGATGCACTGAACTGAGTGCCAGGCCTGCTCACCCCACACCAGTGCCTGACCTCACTAATGCTCTTGTCTCTGAATCAGCAAATCCCCACAGTCCCATGCCAAAATCTAGGTGAAAGCCTTCACAGAAGATATATTGTTATAATTTTTTATAAGGTTATTGTATGTCAGAGGTGGGATTAACTGTGCAATAAACTACTAGTGTATCTCAAAAATGTGCATATCACAAACAAATTCACTATTTTCCATCAGTTATTTAATAAATCACCCAAAAGACGATCATTGACACTCACGGCAGGTATTAATAGAAAGGTGACTGGAAGTTAAAAGCGTGGTAGGAAAAGGCACATAAGCAACATGGATAACTGCATGAAAGCTGAAGCTGGTGTCAGTGCATCAAGAGCCACCATGCACAGACATCTTTAGGAAAGGGGCTACAACTGTCGTATTCCTAATATCATTCATTTTCCCTAACTTTTATCCACTGAGGGTCATCAGGAAAGCCAATCAAGATGACTATGGGGACAAGGCAGGGTACACCTGGACAGGAGCCATCACAGGGCCAACGCAGAGATAAACAACCATTCACTCTAATTTGCACACATATGGGAGGGAAACATTCAAGTTCCGCACAGAAAGGCGCCTTTGGTTGATTTGGGTTTGTTGTGAGGCATTAGTTGCGTTAACTTGTAATGAATATGGAATATATGAAAGTTTTCCTTTTTAATTAAATTAACAAAAAATGCAGTTTCCATGATATGAAATTATTTTTTGAGATGCACTAGTATATCGTGTACTTTAGATAAAGTATGCATAGATTCATACACAAGCATTATATTCAGCTGCTCTGTCACGTTCACTTTTTTACCCCTTGAGCTGAAAATTTACACCGGTGTAGTCCAGTTTTTTTAAGACATCATTGTCACTGCTGGGTAAAGAAAATCTGTTCCCAAACAATAGTCTCCAGTCAGTCTGATACTGATGTGCAAAATGTGCATGAAAAAAAGACTATCTACAACCTCTCTACCCCTTCAAAGTAAACCAACATGAAACACACTTACAGTAGGAAAAAGTTCTCTTAAATAGTTAAAGGTTCTTAACATGACAGTGTGTGTATAACATGGACAAAGAGCAAAAGAAGCACATTACACTTTCCAGGATACTTGACCCAAAAGTACAGCCACAAAAAAAGTACAATATACTGGCACCAATGTTATTTGCTTTGGATAAAAGCATTAACCAAATGAACAAATGTATAATGTATCACTTAGTCACAAGAGAAACTATGTTGTGAGCTTCAAAAAATTTGAATTCATGGCAGGGCTACCATCCAGAAGCACTTTGTACTGTATTAAGCCAGTGCATAACTTGGCATAAGAAGCACAACACCTAACCTAATATGGTATTTTGTACATCTGGAAAGATTTATGTTTGGAGGAAGTCGCAATATGTCTATTGCCAACTGATAGAACCTTGTGGGTTTCTTAAAGCTCTGGCATGCCATCTTGTGGAAATAATTTAAATTGATTTAGATTGATTTCAGTGAATTCTCTGAGAATTAAATGTTCATACAAATGAATAAGAAGCAAAATATGTTTTTATTTTTTAAATGTAAGTTGTAATCACTGGTGCACCGCTGTGGTAAAAGAGGAACATAACATTTCAATATATGCTGTTACTGGAAAAGAACCTACTTCAGGATGATAATTCATTTTCCTGTTGAGTCATGTCACACCACCCCAGCACACCCATTACATAACTTTAGTGGATGTGCTTAACTTCTCTATAGTTTGGAATATGCAGTCTAAATATTACTCTATTAATGTTAATGTTACTCTAAATATTTAATTCTTTATTAAGAAATATCAAAGTTAAATCTTTTTTTCAAATTATTTTTATAGATAAAGGTGACAGAATTGCATCTTATCTGCAAACGCAAGAAACAAATTCATTTCTTTAACAAAAGAAATTACCTAAGATGCCAGTTCCTACTTAGGAAAAAGTTAGGACACCCTGTGCTTTAATAGGAAGTATTTCCCCCTTTGGCTGAAATAATCTCAATCAGGCGTTTTCTATAACCATCTGTGAATCTCTGACATCGAGTGGCAAAGATTATTACCCACCCTTCAATGCAGAATTCCTTAATCTGTGTTATGTTTTAAGGATGTCTTTCATGCACAGCCTGTTTCAAATCACCCCACAGAGTTTCAATAGGATTCAGATCCGGGCTTTGACTTGACCATTCCAGAACTCTCCATTTCTTCCTCCTAAGCCGTTCCTTGTAGTTTTACTGGAATGTTTTGGGTCATTGTCATGTTGCATGGTCCACCCCTCCTTCAGCTTCAATTTCTGGACAGATGGTTTCACATTGTCCTCAAGCACTCTCTGATTCAGTGAAGAATTCATAGTGGATTCTATGGTGTTGAGCTGACCAGATCCTGCTGCAGCAAAGCAGCCCCAAACCATGACATTTCCACCCTGATGCTTCACAGTTGGTATAAGTTTTTTTTGCTCAAAATCTGTCTTTGGTTTATACCAAACATGTTGTCCTTTACTGTGTCCATATAATTCAATTTTAGATTCATCTGTCCAAAGCACATTGTTCCATAAGTCCTGGCCTTTGCCTACATGGTCTCTGGCAAACTTCAGTATTGATGACAGCAAGGGTTTCCTCCTTGCACATTTCCCATATAAATCAAACTTATACAGTCTCTTTCTGCTGGTAGATGCATCTACGGTGACATCAACTGTGGCAAGAACCTTCTGTATGTCCTGTGATGATATTTTAGGATCTTTTGAGACTTCTTTCAGCATCTTGTGGTCTTCTTTTGGGCTGAACTTGTATGGACGTACTGACCTGGCCATGTTGGCAGCTGTTTTAAGCTGTTCTCCACTTGTAAATTATTTTTCAGACAGTGGAATGACTGATTCTAAAGTCTCTTAAGACCTTATTATATCCCTTTCCAGACTCATATGCATCTACAGTATTCTTTCTGAAGGCATCAAGAGCTGGTTGGATTTTCACCACGGTGAAAGCACTCAAGCATTTTAAATGCCGGTGCTTTAAATACAGCAAGACAGGTTCCACAAAAAAAAAAAAATCTCATTTTCACCTGATGTGGTGCACCTGAGTCTAGGGATTTTAAATAGTAATGAATGTCAGGGTGTCCTAACTTTTTCCTCAGTAGGAACTGGCATCATAGTTAATTTCTTCTGTTAAATAAATGAATTTGTTTCTTGTTTTTGCACAAAGGATGCAATTCTATCACCTTTATGGACGTTGGATTTAAAGCTGATATCATTTCCATTTCCTGTTTGTGACACATTTTAGTCACTTTATCTGCTATGTATTAATATTTATATTATTATTTTTTGTTTTTTTTAATCCTCCTCCTTTAATTTCTTTAATTTAAGGTATTTACCTTAAGTCTTTCATTTTAGTATTATATTTCTTTAATTTAATTTTATTTTTAATGTAGTCTTCACTGAAATTATGAAACAAGAAATGTGTCTAATAACAAAAATATCCAGCAAACAATAAGTGACAAGGCAAGCATCAGGACTTATAACAGAGCTATTTTTTTTTTTTAAATTAAGTGCAAGCCATGCACCTGATGTGGCAAATTATCTTTCTTCTATATTCTGCTTATGTGTAAAATAAAACAAGTATATTAGTATTTATGAGCACTTGAGTATTCTTTAAATAGGTACCGTTAGCATTTGTTGTGCTGTTGTTTCAATGCCATTTTTTTAAAATAAAAAAATGCATACCCATGAATACAATACTTGGGATATTGGATATCAGAATATTACAGGCCTTCAGAAGCTGACGTGTATGAAAGCTATATCTCAGGTTCTGAATACTGGTGCACACAATTTCAGTATTCAGCTCCTTACTGCTGTATGTGTGTCCAAAGATGCTATATGTGAGAACTGGCAACCCGTAGAATTCATACACCACTTTCCAAACAAACAGGGGGCAGTATATCACAAGAAAGTTGGGATGTCTACCCTAAGAAACAAATAAACGCAGTCAAGAAATCCACCACAAAGTCCATATTATTAGATTCTTTCCAATTCAGTAATTTCAGTAATAAAAAAAAAAACAGTGCTTCTATACTCAAATATACTCTAATTTTAATGGTCATCTAAGTAATACTCAATGAATTTTGTACATTATAAAAAAATTCACTTATTAATCCTGGTTTTTGAATTCCAGTATCTCAGTCAGTGGAGGCTTTCAACATTGATCCAAATCCATGGAAGACTTTCACTGCGAATCAAAACACAGCCTTCGGCTACAAAGTGATACAGAAAGACACTGAGCGGTGAGAAACACGACTGTCATGATGCACCAATGATACATGCTTTATACTGTAATTTGTGGTCCATGCATTTCCATGCATTAGTACATTTACTTTGTTCACATAAAAGGTAATTTTAAAACAATAAATTACAAATAGATTTATTTCAGCTTTAATGAATTATAGAAGGATTCCAGTGGGTCAAAGGTTTAAATACACTAAGTTTAAACTAAGTCTCTTTAAACTGCCTTTAATGTGATGTAATGACTTTTAGAAGCTTCTGTTAGGCCAATTATCTAATCTAAATTTTGCCATTTGGAAAAATAAAATCTACTCTACCAAGACCTCAGAATAAAAATGTCATTATAAGTCCTGTTCCTCCTTAGGAAGAAAGATACCACAAGCATGTATAGAAACAACTGTATGCAAATGTAAAATCTTCGGACCACACAGACACAATATCGTTCGGGAAAGAGGCACAAATTCACTTCCAGGGATGAAGTGAACTGGTCTAAAAGCTTTCACTGCACCCCAAACAAAGGAACTGTTAAAGGAGTTGGAGGAATCTGTTACAAAAGTATGTACATCCACAATTAAATGAGTTCTATATCAATGCCGCCTGAAAACAAAGACCTAGCCTTTTGGTAGAGTGTTCTCTGTTTTCTTCTCAAACAAAAAACATAACTGTTTGGCGGTAATAATGATATGTATGGAGGAAAAAGATTGAGGCTTTAATCCAAAGAAGCCCAGTTGTGAAGCTTGGAGTTGGCAGCACCATTTTGTGGAGGTATTGTTTGTTGGACAGAAAGGACTGATGCACTTCAGAAAACTGATCACATCATGAGGAAGAAGGATTACCCAGAAATAGCAAAGCAACACCGAATGTTAAAACTTGGTTGCAACCTTCAGAGATTTAACAAAATGGCTTAAAAACAACACATTGAAAGTTTAATGTGGCCATCACAATGCCTTGACCTGAGTCCCATAGAAAATTTGTGGACTGAACTGGAAAAGCATATCTGACCAAGGTGGACCTTGTTCTGTCAGGAGAAATCAGCACAGTGAATTGTGGAAAGCTTGTGGAGGGCTACCCCAAGAGTTTACTTCAAGTTAAGCAATTAAAAGGCAAAACCATCAGTTGTTATTAAAGTGTATACAACCTTTTGAACCACAGAAAATCTAATATAGGAAACAAAAGGTGAAATAAATCTGTTTCTTAGCTATTATTTTGAAATGAAATATTATACTAATAATGTAGATCCTCTTATTGATAAAAGCAGAGTTGTGAAAAATTAAGTTTGAATGCTTTTAGCTTGGGTGTATGTAAGTCTTTGGTCTCAGTTGTAACTTGACAGGACTTTACTGGACATGACAGGAACATATAGAAGCTTATTTACAAAAACACATTTGTAAATGATAAAGTGTAAACCCAGACACATCTCTCTGGTTAATGACCAACACATTTCAACACTAAGTGTGACAAATTATGCATTTCTCCCAATTAGTACATCATTTTCAGATTTACAGTACCTCGCACCATAATTCATGCCCTTAGAAGTGACTCAAAAAGTAGACTTAATTATTATGGTAATGCTTTACATTAAGGATATGTTAAGTGACATTATTTAACCAATTAATTAACATTAACAATCTATAAAGGTCAACATTAATGCACTATGAGTATCTAACCAATTATAAAAAAAAAAGAAACACATGCATTAACCAATGTTCATATCATTATTGAGTCAAATTAAACTGTGACCAACATGAACAACACCATAATGAACGTTTGTGATTGAACTGAGGCTGAACATCAAGTAATAATATCTACACCTGGAGACCAGAGTTCTGTAACTTATGAACATTTATTAATTCAAATTTATATTAATTTATTTTTATTCATGGCCTGAAAAAACATTAGCATATGCAGGTGTATTTAGTAAACAATCATAAAAATGTAGTCGTTTGTTGCTTTGTTACCATCTAATAAATGTGTTTTTATTTTGTTAGATTTATCATTTATTAGATGCAGTAAATAAAGTTAGTTAAGTGACCCTTGATGTGAAGTGTTATAAAAAGCAATGACCGTTACATTAGTGATGTTGAGCAAAATTGAGGTTCATATGGTTAACATTTTCCTTTTCTTTTTAGTTTGATTGTGAGCGATCCCTTAATCCAAAGTCAGAATAAAAGAGGTGTAGTGTACAGCTGTGCGGTTAAGCAAGGAACATGCTCACGAGTAGCAATGAATGGTACGAATGCATATACAACATTTATTAGTCATAGGTCTATGAGTTATTTTACTATAAATATTTTCCAGAAAAGGTACCTCATTTGACTTATTGTTAAATCTTGTCACAGAGCCCTCAGAGGCTGTCAACATGTCCCTTGGACTTTCAATGAATAAAGATCCCCAGTCTTCAAACTTAGTGGTAAGCTACAGCTGTAATAATTCTGTGTTTCACCTCAGAACTGATCTTAATTAGAGAGTCTGATACAGAATTTTATGTTTTGCTTCTGTATCAAGTTGAGCTTTAAATTATCTGTGAAATGTACATAGAAGAATCAAACCATCTAACAGGTTTTTGGCAAATTTTCATCACTGTAGTTGTACATTAGTGTCCATCACTGAAAAACTCAAAATATCAATCTGCTATTTTGTACACGGGAAAAACATTATGTTTTTAGGTCTGTGGCCCAACCATTCCCAAGGACTGTAAGCATTTTACTGCATACAATGGCATGTGTTTTACATTGGATTCCAACAATAATCCATCAGGACCAATACCCAGGACTTTGAGAGGTATTTCATGTGAGGAGCTAGCACCTATAAACATAAATCTTGTGTGTTTTACAATATTATCTATGCTTTCAAATTTGTTTTCTTGTTTTCTTTACTCTTAGAATGCCCACCTCCACCAAAAACAGACATTGCTTTCTTATTGGATGGCTCTGGAAGTGTAGACTATGGGGACTTTAATAAAATGAAGGATTTTGTTATAAACATGATTGATGGATTAAAAGACAGGGATTTTCAGGTATGTGAAGAAAGATCATTACGGTCCAGAACAGCAAAAGAAAGCAAACATATTTGAATGTTTTTATAGCTGTGAAAATGAATACTATGATGCCATAAAATATTTCTGATGCAGGTTTATGTAACTCTATATTAATATAATGAAAGCAAATTTGTATCTTCATAAACACTTTTTTACCACTCTAATACCAAGGTAAAATCATTAAGAAGAATTAGTTAGCAACAATTTATGTTTATTTATTAAATCCACATACAGTATAATAATGATTAAATGTTTGGGTGACAAAGACTGTTGGCCATCATTCGTGCTTGGTAAAAAAAAAAAAAAAAAAAAGAACACAGAACCAAATTGTGCAACTAATTTTATAGTTACAGTTTGGAAATTGTGAGGGTGACCCAAGAGTGACAAAATTTTTCTGACATCATCCTGAAAATATTCTTTGCACAGACTAATAATTCGAAGGCTCTCTATCAGAATAGCATGTTAGCTAAAATTAGCTTTGGTTGATGTTTGTTCAATTCCTTGGTGAAAGAAATGTAATTTATCATCAGTATCCAAAGTGTTTGTGTAATTTGAAGATCAGAGATCTAGTTTGTGATCATATCACAAATGTAATTAAACAAGGCATTAGATTGTGGCATTTCTAAACCATTTTTATAACCATCAGATCAGGTGAAAATGTGGCACAGAATGGTGCAAATGTAAAAGAGGTTGGAGTTAAATGAATACATTATTGAGAGTTGTGGTTCTGTGTGCTATTGCCATCCAATTAACTCTAAAACAAATCTTAGCAAGAGAAAATATTGTAGTGTTTCTTCTTGACACACCAGAACACAGTGGAGGCAGACAAGAGAGTTTCAGTTGCAACCCAATGCAAATGGCTGCAAGTAGTTTATTGACCACAGTTAGCCAAGAACAGCATGGGAAACCACATACACACACACCAAACCCTAGAACCATGGCCGAATCCATTAAACTAACTATGGGAAGCCAGGAGTGAGAACACTCGAGTGCAACCATTTCAACATTCAAAACTACACCCTGTGGCCATAAGCATGCGAACATCTGACCTTCCACCCCTTCTGGACTTATGTGACTCTTTATGAACTTTTACTTCTGAACAGTAAAAATAAAAAATTAAATTTATTGTGAATGTTATTTTCCTTTTCAGTTTGCAGTTGCACAATATTCTGATGAGTGTAAAATACACATAACATTCAAAACCTTTTCAAACACTCAACAAATACGTGAGATTGAGCAAATTGGCAGTTCTACCTACACTGCTGCTGCTATCATAACAGTTGTGTGAGTATCATGAATGTCATATGTAAAAGCTAGAATTTTCTGTGCTGAATTTTCATATTACAGGAAAGTAAGTGAATGGAATGTTCATGGTCACTGTGTTTGCTTTACACAGGGATGAATTATTTACCCCTCAGGCAGGAGCTAGAGAAAATGTTAACAGAGTGTTGGTGGTCATCACTGATGGTGCATCAAATGACTGGAAAAAACTGCCAACTGCTGCTCGGAAAGCAGAGCAGAAGAACATTACTCGCTATGCTATAGGGGTAAGTAATTCCCCCTACATTAACCATTCATAGGACTATTATGATATGTTTATTAAATGAATTATGTCTTTAAGTAAAAAAAAAAGTTCAACCAGAAACAGAATTAAATAGTCCTGGTCCTTTATTCATTGGGCATCATTTAGTAATCTTTTAGTAAAGTTGTGTGCAAATGTTTTTATCAGCCAAATGAAGCTAAAAATTGCCATCAGATTCACAACATTTTGAAAACACTGATATTCTTAATACTTTTGTTTATATATTGATAAATGGCAATCACACGTAAAGTGCAATGTGTTTTCATAGAATAACCCACTTTCACTTAGTGATGCTAACAAAACTCTACAAAAAGCAAATAGTGACAAATGTGAAAGAGCGTAAGTGTGTAAGCGCAGAGAGCGTGATTCTCCCATACGCATAAGTCCAAAAAGTGTGCAGCTACGTGATTTTCAGGCTATGCATATTCTCCCTTTGACTTAAGTCTGGGAGTTGTACACCTTAAAGACATTTACATGCTTCAGGTGAAGAAAGCCCAATATACTGGGCATTTTTTTTTATGTAAACACCATTTACAGTATGCACATTCTGCCCTTGAAGCAGTTTTCAGCTGAGCGGACAAGGGTTGTACTAAATCAGGCACTACAATGTGGTGAAACAATATACTGTGGCCAGCAGGGTAGTGTACTGTAAAGAGTTTCCATTCCATGGAGAAATTTGGACTTTTGTTCCTGCTTTGCCATTTCACTTGAATTTGTTTTTATGAAGTGACGTAGCGCACACAGTGTGCTTCATAACGCAGTTCAAATACTAATAAAATTTGTAAGAAAAATCTATTTTTATTATTGATTTTAATTCATTTTGTTGATTAATTGTTGCAGCGCTTGTATATTTTTATGTTTTGTATATGTATTTTAAAAATTGTAGTCCTATGAAATAACCCCTGTTATTACTAACTGAAATTATCTGATTACGGATTTTTTGCAACTTTCATAGAATACAGTAAACTTTTTTAGTATCCTAATTATGTAACGTCATTCCATGTATTCCGTAACTTTCCAAGCCTATTTATGTCATAGGCCTACATATAAACGAATGCCTTTCTTTGAGGCGATCTTTTAAAGGAGGGACAATCCTTACCCTGCTGGCTGCATAGATAAGCTCCCCCTGTAGTGTTTATTTCAATGACATTCTCATGGAAAATCAAAGGTCCATGTTTCATGTTTTTGAGAGCCAAAATACAAATAAATTTCTTGCATGTAAATGGGAGAATCACACCCAGAAGAGTGCGCCTAATATTCTGGTGAAGTCGCTGAACCATTGCGGCTAATCGGCTAATATACATATTCTTCCTTGTTTTATTTGTCAAAACAGTAGACCGCAGACTTTTGTCCCAAATGAATGACTCTTCTTGTTTGTATTAATTTATGGATTTTAACCGGATTGCATTCTTTCAAGTCATTAATATGAAACAACAACTGACTTGAATAAAATTTCATTATGAACTAAGTGAATACCACATTGTGTAAATGCTCCTGTGAACATTTTCTGAATACAAGTCCCAATGTTTTTGTTCTTGCTGAAGACCAAATGCTACCAAAACACTACAATACTAGTATTAGTTTATATAGAGATAGAAATATGTAGATTTAGGTATATGTATAGATTTCATGATACAAAAATACGTCACACAAAAATCTCTAATTATGCTTTGATTTTTGTTTCACTAGGTCGGCAGGGCCTTTGACAGACAATCAGCACATGATGAGTTAAAAACTATTGCATCGGATCCAGATGATAAACATGTATTTAAAGTGAATGACTTTTCTGTACTGAAGGAAATTCGAGACACACTGGAAGAGAATATCATTGGCATTGAGGGTATAGAAATACGTTTTTGTTGGATACATTTTCCCTATCACTTTTACCCTCTGATACACAATGTGAGGGCTCAGATTTCATTGTACGTATATACTGAAATATAATAAAAAAAAATAATTGCTTTCTTTGGTGTTAACAATAACTGGCATTCTTGATGTTATTACTTTATTAGGAACGCAGACGTCAGGAGAATCCACCAGGATGGAATTTGCACAGGATGGTTTCAGTGCAGGATTTGTTTCAAATGTATGTTAAGCCTTTAAAATGTTTTATTCAGCACTGGTTGTCTTTAATTTAATTTCTTCTTTTTCACTTTTAATAAAATACTGCAAATCTTGGGCATATGTATACTACTCTATATAATATTAAAATCAGTTCAAACAAATTTAGTGCTGTCATCTATATGAGGCAAGAATATTGTTTAAAATTATTTTATATAGGCTTTATCATACTTAATTTTATGTATAATAAATGGCCAGACACAAGCAACTAAGACACTTAAAACATAAAAAGATAGAAGCAAGAGCACTGGAAATATAGTTTTAGTGGCCCAGTAAAACCTCATTTGTTTCAGATTCCAGTTGCTGATGTTTGTATACATTCCTTTTTTATTTTTATTTATTTATTTATTTAGCTTTTTTTTGCATTTGCTTTGACATCATTACAAATAATTCTACCCTGAAATAGCATATACAAAGGAAAAAAGCAGTGGCCCCTGAACAGAGCCTTGGGGAACACCAAACTTACTGTACTTTTCTGTGCACACTGGTGTAAAGGAAAACCGACAGTGGTCAGACAGATACTATAAGATCTGAATTAGGAAAGAGCCTAGTTTCTTTTAGTTCCAACATACACTACCAGTCAAAAGTTTGGAGACACCTTCTTATTCAGTGATTTCTTTTCTTTTTTTTATTACTTAAAAGTAAAAAAAAAAAATACATTTCATGTAAACTGTTGTTTCTCTTTACTTAGTTGAGTAGATAGGGTGATTTACTGTACACCAACACTACCTCCGCACAACACAACTGATGATCTCAAACGCATTACGAAGGCAAGAGATAACACTAATGAACTTTTGCTTAAGGCGTACCTTTTATTTGAAAAGAATTCTAGATGATTACCTCATAAAGCTGGTAAAGATAATTTCAATAATGTGCAAAGCTGTCATCAAGGTAAACACTGGATTATTTGAAGATACTAAAATATAAAGCAGTTTGTATTGTTAACACTCTATTTACCACATAATTCCATATATGTTCCATATGTGTTATTTCCTATTTTGATGGCTTCAGTATTGTTCTAAAATCTAAAAAATAGTCAAAATAAAGAAAAACCTATGAATAAGAACGTGTGTTCAAACTTTTGACTGGTAATGTAATTTTACTTATTTTATTTTAACTCCAACACAGATATACTCTGTCTAAAAGAATACTGTATATTATCACATAGTATCATCATTAAATCTATAATAACCAGTAAAGTTAAAATTTTATGTATCTTGCTATCCATACACTAGTATGAGTCCATGTTCTTCAGCACGTAATGCTCTATTAATGTTTTGTTTTCACTCCCATGTGCCTCTTTGTTAATATATGTGTCTTTTGTTTTGATTCATGCCTTGTAATCTTATTACTGGTTTATCATCCTATTGTGCCACGATCATTCTCATCTGTTTTCAGTTCTTCCATTAAGTGGTTTAAAGTGTAGTCCTTTGTCTGTTTAGGCCCTCGTGTTTCATTGTTTCTGGATAAAGTCCCATCCATATATATGCATGCATTCCTAAGCTGTGTTTACCTGTTTCTTGCTATCTGTGCATCTATTTTGTTTTCCCATTTTTGAATAATGCCTGTGTCTTCCATTGTGAGTATAGATAATCCTGTAAAATGCTTGTGATGTGACCTGTGCTATGACCTTTGACAACAATTCTTGGATTGCCCCCAAATAAATAGCATGATGTGACCTGCTTCTACTGTCCACCTCTTACAACAGTATTGAAATTTAGATGATGTTTTTGTGTGTTTTTAGGGTGACATAATAATGAGTGCCGTTGGAGCGTTTCAGTGGAAAGGTGGCTTTCAGCAGTACAATTTAGATGGAGCAACTTCAGGCTCCTTTCAGAGGGGCTACAGTAATGACAGTTATTTAGGTGAGAAGCCTTTCAAAACTCAACCTACGATATATACATGGAAAAAAAATTTAATTGTGTACAGGTATCCATAAACCCAAAACATGGCCAAAAGTCCTTGGAAAATGTTGCCACAAAGTTAGAAGCAAACAATTTTTATATAGAATGTCTTGTAAGCTGTATTGTGAAGATTTTCTTTCACTAGAACTAAGGAAGCTAAACTTGTTCTAGTATGACAGTGTTATTGTGCATGGGATGTTCCACACTCATTTGTCTATACAGGTGTGGGTTTGCATTTTGCTGTTTAAATTTAGTAAATATACAGTATAATACATAAATTGGAATTTCATTAGCAATTGACTTGAATTTGAGAATTAAGGACTTAGGTACATGCTCTAACCCAAAGTGACAACAATGAAAACACTCATGTACATACTCAGAACTTTGGAACCTTACAGAATTGTGCTTTAACATAAAAACATTTAAAAAAAATTATTTTTTCAATAATTCACTTAAAATGCTCTGGGGTGCTTTTCCTGATAACAGTTAACATAAAGAATTATGTGTGTTCAATATAAACACTGTATATACAGTATACAATATATACACTGTTTTGCGAGTGTTTTCCCAAAAAATATCAACATCAAAATCTCAATATCAGAGAGTAAATAGACGAGTTGTGAGAGGTTTTTCTTGACTCTGTCCAGCTTTTTGTCAAGCTATCAATTCACAGTCTGGAGGTACATTTAATAGACTAATCAGTTACTTAAACATCAGAACAGATGCAGGTACACAATATTTATAAACAGTTGATGATAGGCATACTGTACAATCAACAATTTACAGAAATTATGTTTGTCTGGTAAAGCCACACAGAAATGCTGGGAATATGTTGACACTGACTAGTATTAAATTAACCTGACTAATTCATGCCTGGCATGGAAGTGACAACATTGCAGTTATTTAACTTTAGGTTCTTGTATTCGATCCTGAACATGGCTGGCTGTGTGCAGTTTAATCTTATTCCACGGTTTTATATACATCATTAAATCATGTAGGCTGTACAAAAACAAACTGTGTTGATGTAAACAAATGTATGAGTAAATTTAATGGGGGTTGGATAACTGTTATAAATATTTTTTCAGTTTACTGTTTTAATGAACTTGATAGTGACAGTGTTCTGAAAATAATGTACATTTGTATTGCTATATGTATTTATAAAATAGTACTAAAATATGCAGGGATCAATCTGTAAACAAACATGTAACATGACCAAGCAAAACTCCTGACTTCTTGTCCTCTGTTCACAGGTTATTCCATGACAGTAGCAAAAACAAACAGGCTGGACTACTACATCATTCAGGGAGCTCCAAGAGATAATCACATGGGGAAAGTGATCATATCAAGCAATGGAGTTGTTCAGACACTGGAGCCTCCTGAGGTGATTTTATTTAGTTAGTTTTGCTCCTTTATTTAATAAAAGTATCAATAAAAAAATCAGGCTGCAATCCCAGTGCTAGAAATGAGAAGAACTGCATATTTCCCAGTCTCAGATGAAATTCAGACCCAGTCACCTTTTTTTTCAGTCTCAAATTGGTGCCTATTATGGTGCTGAGGTCTGTGTTGTGGACTTGAACATGGACAAATTCACAGACCTTCTACTTGTCTCTGCTCCACTGCATAACGAGGGGGATCAAGAAGGAAAAGTCTTCATCTACACCTTTGAGACATCCTGGTTTCAGGTAAAGAGTAAACACAACAGTCCTAAAATATCAAAGCTGAAGTTGTCTTATTATTTTCAGAATTTTATTGAAAATATCAATTCAACCTTAATGTTGCCATAGAGTGCATTTTTTCAGTATTTTAGATTGTTTTGATGCCTAAATAGAAGCTATGTGACTTTGGTCAGGGCATAAAATCACACACACTTACAAACCCCAGAATGAAACAAGCTGCTGAGCTTTGCTGTGACTGGCTTAATTGAAGTGAGGTCCTGTGAAGGCCCAGACAAAAGCTTTGAAAGAGACAGGCAAGAAAATAAAATGATCCTGTGTACATACAATAAGCTTGGTCATCAAGCCATCTAGTTAGCTATGCTGGCTACTTGGAGCTTGCTAGTAGCTAATGTTCTCCATGCTACAGTAGATACTTGTTTTTTCCCCCGGAAGTTGTTCAGTAAGTGCAGTGGGAGCGACGTGGTAGAGTTGGTTTTACTTTGCACATTTGCAGTTCTCTCTTCTATTTCTCAGGAGTGGACAGAGAGCCAAGTACAATTTTCCCATTAAAGCCCATGTTTTCTTTTAGAAACCCAGATCAAAAGTACTTTATATTAATGGAGTAAATAAGGGGCTGTCTAAAAATTGCATGACATGGACAGCTATGTAAGATTCTACCAAGAAGTCATCTACTTCACAGAATATCTAAAGTATTGCAGTGTTAGTGTACAGAGTACTACACAGTAGTCAGAATTCTGAAGGTTGTAGTATTGAGACATGGAATATTACATTATATTATAGTACATCGCTGTATGAGAATAGTGTTGTATCAGTGGCGGCTGCTAGTCTTTGAAACGGAGAAGCTCATACAGTAAACCCTCGCCACTTTGCGCTTCAAATTTTGCGGCTTCACTCTATCGCCTTTTTTTTTATTAAAAAGTTGATCGAGACAGTGAAAATGCGGGTTGCGCTCATTTGTCTTGAGTCAATTATTTATTTTTTTTATTAACTTTTTTTTCCAAAAAATCGGGTTTTATTTCATGTCTAGAGGGCTCTAATAATGTTAAAACCCATATATAGAAGGTCGTAAACAGGTTTTCTATGCTCTAACTATGCGGAAATACTACTTCACGGAAATTCACTTATCGCGGTAG
>JAOVYU010000067.1:21336792-21347328 GCA_025674565.1 Synodontis membranacea
ACTACAATTTGGGCTGCAGCCTGGCGTTAAACGGAGACAAACGAACGCCAGTGTAGAAGTCAATCGAGCGCCACTACAAAACGCTACATAAACGTCTAGGACGATCAGAGCGCGTTCGTTTATCCAAAAATTTTACGCCCGTGTGAACAAGGCCTAGGAGCTGGTACAAATGAGCCTTTGTGGCTCATCATCTTTTTGATGTCGGTGAAAACCTATTTTTAACATCTGAACACTTTGTTAACATGAATTGTGACATGGGGTATTGTTTGACCAAGACAATGTGCACTGGTGCTTGTTGAAAATGTACTATATGTAGTCAACTGTAATTATGGGTGGTGATCAGTTATCAAGATCAACAGGTACCATTGAAGAGCCAAAAGAGTCCGCTTTGACTGGTATGCTGAAACAAATTATTTGACCCACTAAAAATGATCCAGAATTTGCATCACCCCAAGAATGTTTTGCATTTTATAACATGACATTTAGCACCACCATGTGGCAGAAATTTATAGAGCATTAACCTCTTCACTCTACGGCCAAAGGTATGTGGACACCTAGACATCTCACCCATACGCCTTCCCCAAACTGTTGCCATAAAGTTAGAAGCACACTATCTAGTCTGACAAAGCAAGGTCCATGAAGATATGGTTTGAGAAATAAAAAACCCCAACAGCTACATCTCAGACTCTACAGGCCTCAGTTAGCAAGTTAAATGTTAAAGTTCATTATAGTACAATTTAACAAGTATGGCTTGCTATGAGAATACCTATTCACTCTAAAAAGTATATGGCAGCATGGCTTACTGTAGGTTTGCAAAGTTGCAAGTGAACAAACCTGCACAGCACCAAGTTTGGTGAAAACAACAGCATACAGTATCAGCACAAACACCTCATATGAACTGTCAAGCATGGTGGTGGAGGGGTGATGATTTGGGTGTGTTTTTGCAGCCACAGGACCCGGGCACCATGCAGTCATTTTGTTTGACCATGGACCCCTCTGTATTCCAAAGTATTCTAGAGTCAAATGTGAGGACATCTATTCTATTAAGGCAGGGGTGTCCAAACTACGGCCGTGACAGGACCTTAAGAGGGCTGTGCATAAACGAATGCTAGTTTGAATGCATGTGACTCCCAGTAACATTTAAAAATATCCATCCATCCATCTATCCATCCATCCTTTTTCTATTCAGCTTTGCAATTTTCTATGCAGTTGTGGGGAAAGATAGAGCCAATCCTATCTTTCTTCAGGCAAGGAGCAGGGTATACCCTGGAGAGGTTGCCAATCTGTCACAAGGCTAACACAGAGACGGACAGCCATTCACACTCACACACCTATGGGCAATTTAGAATAGCTAGCTGACATAATCTGTGTGTCTTTGGGCTGTGGGGGGAACCAGAGCACCCAGAGGAAACCCATACAGTTACAGGGAGAAAATGCAAACTCCATACTGAAAGACAGAAAACAGATCAGCAACAGGGCTAACCACTGCACCACCCTGCCACCCCATTCCAAAATGTTCTGAAATTCCAAACATTTTCACTATTAATTTGTAAAATAAAAGAATGACACAGAAGAGGAGATTTTCAGTTCCTGTCATAACCCCAGTTTGAAAGTCAAGTGACCCCCATGTGGGGTTGCGACCCCTAGTTCGTGAATCCCTCTCCTACACATACATTTTATTAATACATATACAAGAATTATAGTTACTTTTTAATTCACTTTTATTCAAAGAGGTGAATACAATTTAAAATTATTTTTTAAACAGATTACTCACTTGCATGCTTTGGTGTAACAGTCTACTCTTATATGATGGCATTGTTCAAGCGTACAGGACCAGTTATAATTAAAAAAAAAAAATAGTTTTTGTTTTTGGCTTTGTAATTTCATTTCATCTTAAGACACTTACAATCCAATATCTGCTAGAACCTTGCATCACTTACTAAGTAAGACCGACAGACAGACACAGAAACACACACCCACACCCACACAAAGAGATCTCATCTTGTCTTGTCTTTCTTCTGCTTTCCCTTGAGGCCTATCCTTCTTTTCACATTGGTGTAGAGGAGAGCAAAGTTGATGATGTACGTTGACACACACACCATGCAGAAATCACCCAGCACCAGCACTAGAATAGCAGCTAGATAGATCGACCCAGCTACTGACACCCAGGATGCCATGACTAAGAAATGTGCTGCAGTAGTGGACACCATTTGGCCTGCAAAAGTGAAAAAAAAATTAGGCTCTGTTCGGTTTACAGTGTGCCATGGTTTGTTATAGCATGTAATAATAAGTTATATAGGGCTTACGGAATGCTGAACACTATGGGTAGTTTTGGACCTTCTGCAGTTACTGCAATAATCTTAAAGCTGCACAGATGGTCTTATAGAAAGCTTGGACATAAAGACCCACCTAGACCTAGCTGTATAGCGTAAAAGATGATGCCCAACACACTGTTTGGTTGGTTCAGAAGGTGGTCCTTTTCGGCGAACAGCTGGACAAGTCCAAATCCACGTCCCCACCTGACAAAAACATAAACAGGCAATCAGCATGGGTGAGCAGATAGCTACAAGTAGCAAGGCTACTAACTTAACTACATTTTTAGGATAAGGCATTAGCTGAGCTCTTTTTTATATAACATAGCTTTTCCAGGATCTACCTGCTTTTTTTCACCAAGTAGTGCTGTATTGAAACACTGGTGTACGCCAACTGCTTCAAAGAAAGTTATTTACAAATAGAACAAAAAAATATCATTGTTATGGTATAGTTTAACATGTATTATAGCTAGATACTTAACAATTTAAAATCACAAGACACTGCACACTACAGTATATTAGAGGTCCACTGCAACCACAAGAATGCCCCTCCCTTACCCCTTCCTTCCCAAATATGTACTGTATGTATGGTGGCCTTCAGATGCCTGCAGCATACTTTCAAGTATTTACATTTACTTTCATTTATTTTAATTATCATTTATATTCTTATTATTTTCATCCAAATAACATGTATGAGCCTTTTTCAAAATTTTGTTTGGCTGATTCGTCTTATTCCTTCTTCATTATTTTCCAGTGCTTCCTTCCAGATTCACACTGCCACTTGTAAAAAGTGTGAAACATGGAACATCTTTCTGGTTTGTCTGTTCTGGGATACTGTAGCAAAGCAATATAGCAGTTCCATAGAGGGGAACTTGCCCCCTCCATACAGTAAGTATTAGGGTGGTGCATAAATTTGTTGCCATATGGAACCCAACGAAAGAAAGATTCAGGGTTTGAGGAAATTAATTCATGAAGAAGGATGATTTTCTTTCTATGAAATGATCGTAGTTCATTGATTTTTTTTTTTTTTCACTCAATTTGATCACTTGTTCACTGTAACTTTCAGGGTTTACAGTTTCTCCAGGATGGAGCAGCCTCCAGCCGTTGAGCGCTATTTCTCTCTGAAAGTGCATGTGGAATTTCCCATTGTCTTCAGATGCTTTAAAACAGTAGAATGATTGATATTCAAACATCTTGTCTTCAATATTCAAACGTTCTGCAGATCCTTGTCTCCTGTTTCCTTTGGTCTACCACTTCTTGACTTATCATCTAGTTTGAATTCACCTTTTTGAAGCAGGGCACCAGTTGTTGCCCACAGAAATACTGACTGCAGCGTTGCCATAAACTTTGCAAATTTCATCTCTTGCTTCCATTGAGTTTTTTCTACTATTGAAAATGAACAGAGGGCAATGACGAAGGTGAATCTTGCTGGGCTTTATGCTTGATTGATAAACTATATAAACCAGGTGCTTTTATATGAAGTTTTCAGAAATATTTAAAGATATTTATAAGGCCATGAACTTATGTTACATCCTAATATATTATGGAATATACAGTCCATTTCTGCTAATAGATAACCTCAAAATCCTACATAATGGACCTTTAAAAATGAAATTAATATATCACAAGAACAAATGTTTTCAAATTTTTCCCAGAGATCCCTTTCACTGAAAATGGGACCCCCAGATTACACATTTCATTTTATGAATAAAATAAATTTAAATATTAGGCTAATTATTCACATGTGTTTGTTAATATTCTGGCTATTATTAAGCTATTGCAGCTTTTAATTTATCAAATTTCTAATGACAGAACACTCAATAATAATAATATAGAAGGCTTCATAATATTGAGTTGTGATTTCCACCACTGTAACAAAAAAAATCCAAACTGGCATGCTTTGAGAACCAGTTGCAGTATCAAAGGATACATAGCTACTCTGTAAAACTGATCTGATATGTTAGCTTATGTAGTAACTTTATCAAAAGTGTAATCAGATTATTGCATTGTTATCTTTGACAGTTGTCTTGCCAGGGTGGAAAGATGACTTTCCAAAGGCCAATAATTTTGTGATAATATTATAATAAATAAAGGGAAACTTAGTGCTTTCTTGTTTTAGTTTTAGCTGAGGACTTTTTAAACTACTTTAGTGACCTTAATAAAAAAATAAAAATAAAAAAAAAAGCAAATCAATCAAATCTGTCTTACACTAAATGTGGCTCACGTCACAGCTGCTGGTTATACGATTTGAGAGAGCACGTGTATATGAATATTCAGATTTTAGAATATGGTGTACTATTCTGAGTCTATAAAAGCCTCCTTCTTAGTGTAACACGCGTCGATATGCAAATAACTATGATGATGCAACGAAATATGCAAATTAGCCCGTGACGTCAGTTGGCGTCTTCTAGCAACTTTTTTTTTTTAAACCACACACTAGCTACTTTCCCCTGAAAAGTTTCTGCAACCGGCTCGCGGGGACATAAACAGCTAGACGTGGCATGAGTGGTGCAGTTTTAGTATTTTCACTACTTCACTAAATTCTACACAGTCGGCGGCTCTGTTTCTTTTGGAATCTGTGAAGCTGAAAATAAAAAATAAAAACTAATTCCTTAAATTAGACACTTTGAGATTTTTTTACCTGGAGGTGAAAACCTTGGAGCAGCTCACCGACTCAGCGAGGTCGCACATAGCTCGGTAATTTGGGTCGTGTTCCCGGGACAGCTCCACATGAAGAGCATAAACCGACAATGTTAAGCCTAAAGCACAAAGCACAACACGAACCCATCTCTCCCATCTAGGAACACCGTCAGATGATTTACTAGAAGACATAGCGGCGATAAGATTCGGATTTATATATTACAGTTACAAGATCAACTCGCCTTATTCTTGAGCTCTCATTCACACTGCGAGTCTTTATCATTCGGGGCAAAGTGAACTTCTCTGCTACGTGGAAAAATCCGGAGCTCGCTCTGTGATTGGATGAGTCTCGATGAAGCCGCGTGCTCTGATTGGACGGTTGGACAGACGTTATGAATTACTCTTCTACAATTATTATTATTATTATTACATTCCGTTGTTCAGATTTTTTTATAGACATTAACTTCCTGACGTCCTGACGTTTTGACTTGTTCGTATACATTCTTAAAAAAAATAATAATAATAAAAAGATTTGTCTGCTTCCCTGTGGGTTCTTTATTTGCTGAAGGGGAACATTAGGAATTTAGACCTGTTGATCATCCAAGCCCACTCTGGGGGAAAAGCACGCCACGTGTGAAAGTGCCGTTTAGTTTTGTAACTAGGAACTGGCTAAGTGTAAGTGTAATAAGCCAAAGTCAGATTTATTTGAAAAGCATGTTTACAGCAAAGAAAAAAACAACAACACTGAATTTAATAAAAAATAAAGTTTATAACCCAAGCTGTTAAAAAAAAAAAAACTTGATAAAAGGAAGAAGGTTACTAGAATGGGTGAAACAAAATATTGCTGTTGTTAAAAGTGAGATAAAAAAATGCAAATTTTCATAAAACAATATTAAATAAATGAAATATACAGAATATTCACCCCACTGCATACCCCCAGGGCAAGCATGGAGAGGCATTACAGAGTCCTTATCACCAGGTTTTTACAGGAGGTACAGCTGTGTATCACTGGTGTAGATATGATAAAAGATAGAATGTTCTTTAAGGAAAATTCTCTAAAATATTACTGTTCAGTAAGTAGGAAAAAAAAGCTGGAAAATCACAGCTTTATCCACACCTTTAGAAAGAAATGGCAACTTCAATTTAAATCTAGAATTATTCAAATCTGAAAGATCAAGGTTTGACTTTTTTTTTTTTTTTTTTTTTTTTTTTGATAAGTAAGATGGCACAGTACCACAAACTAAACTGCTGTTTTCCATGGACAATATGCTAGGACCAACAGTGCTTAACATAGTTTGAGAAAGTAAATAAATATGCATTTACTCATTCCCCTTCATTGCTAAGGCTTTTACTCCATCCTGATGCCTTACGTCTGGTTGGAGTTCTCATCATTTCACTCCTGCAGAGGATGGGCCAGTGTGAACAGACTTAAGATGCACTTACTGTACATTAGAAACCATGAAGATGGCTTCAGACTGCAACTGATACAAACACGTTTGCTTTGATGGCTTAGGTCAGGGGTGTCCAAACCTGTCCAGAAAGGGGCCGGTGCGGGTGCAGGTTTTTCATTCTAACCAAGCAGAAGCCACAACTGATTCCACTTGTTTAATCAGTTGATCTTGACTTTCAATAGACTCAGCTGTGTCTTCTGCTTGGTTAGAATGAAAACCTGCACCCACACCGGTCCCTTTCTGGACAGGTTTGGACACCCCTGGTTAAGGCCTACAATTGCCATGATAACATTAGGACTTCAACTGCCAAGTCTCAATCAGTAAACAGTTGATAAAGTTAACAATAATAAACTTCATGTTAAAACTATAGTGAATTTCCTGGTTACACAGGTGCACTTTTTAACCATAAAACACACAGTTATAGAAAAGGATCATTTATAATCTGCCAACTCAGGATGGGTTCCCTTTTGAATCCGGTTCCTCTCAAGGGTTTTTCCCTCGTGTCATCCCAGGAGTGTTTTTCTTTCCATCATTGCCTCTGACTTATATTCATTATTAGAAATAAATGAATATATTCATCTAGAATTTATATACTTTTGTAAAGCTGCTTTGTGACAATATCCATTGTTAAAAGAACTACACAAAATGTAATGTAATTAAATTGTATTAGTTTTCAGCCTTATTTGTCATATGCAAGTTAGCACAGGGTCAACATTGCAATGAAATGTGATTGACGAGCAGAAGCAATATACAGGTAAGTACAAAAATAACAATATAAAGTTAAAAAAAAAAAGTGGAAAAAATGTATTAAAGAAGAATATAAAAGAAATTTTAAGCACTATAAATTACAATTTCCAAGACATAAGAATTATTTTTTTTATTAAATCTGTAGGTGTAAATTTAATAGAATATAATATTTTTATTTCAGTGATTTACATTAATGAAAATACTACAGTATTGTACAGTAATGTAATTACACATGCAGCAATCCTAAGATACTGTTTTTTTTTTTTCTCTAATACTATGTAGTGCTGCAGTGTGTGTGTGTGTGTGTGTGTGTGTGTGGCCTTTGATACCAGTGTGTTTACAGTGCACTGTAAAGTGGGACGAGTGGGAGGCGCCCTGTCTCACTCTAATAATCAGTCTTTGGCTATGTAAACAGCGGAACAGCTCAGATTTGTCACTGTGGTGAGGATTTTAAAAACGGCTTTCTGGGACGTGTTTTAAAATGCGACGCGGATATCAGAACGTCTAATCTTACAGTATGTTAAAAAAAGAGAAAAAATGTGGTTTGTCTTCTTGAAAGTGTTTACCCGCGACTCATTTCACGTCGCCACCACCCAAACAATGGGTCTATTGAATAGCGTAAGGATCCCGCCTCTTAGCGATATCTAAGAGTTCCTATTGGCTGTTCCGTGCACATGTTACATCCGATTGGACAATCGCGCTGTCACTCACACACAACACGGAAGAACAGGAGGAAGTAAAGCAGCTTTGCGCTAGACAGCCCCGAGAAAAGCTGCCATGCGTTGACACAACCGTTCACAGGATCATCGCTATCCTGATAATTATAAGGTAAAGTAAGGTATGTATTTTTGAAATATGAGTTGTTATTGAAATACGATAATTGCTATTTTTTTGGGCACGAATTTAAAGATCACACGGATCGGTTATTAAGTGGGACATCACGCCCCTGCGCTAAAGAGAACAGGGCTCGCTCTGACTTCTCTTATAAATTCTATAAATCATAGAGAGTCTCCTTCTCCTTCTTCTTCTTCTTCTTCTTCTTCTTCAGCATCACTGTTGTTTGTGCAATAATGCCATGTTATTTTAAAATTACGCTCATTAAATAGTGATCATACGTTTAAACAGAAGATGATTTATAGTGTCAGGATTGAAGTTTCAGTAATTCAGTAATCTGTGAATTGACTAAGACCTAAAGGAAATGTAATATTATAAATACATTCAAATACATATATGCAGTAGCTATGCCAGTGTTGAAAAGATCATGCTCACGGTTCACTACATTCTTAAAAGCCACTGAAGTTATGAATATTAAAAAAGTGAAAGTGATTCATTGTCATTATTGACACACCACAGCACACCGTGCACAACAATAAAATGTGTTCTCTGCTTTTGACCCATATGTGACGTGACACCGCAGGGGGCAGTTATTTTTTCAGTGCTCAGGGTACCTCAGTGGTACCTGCTGGCCATGGGATTCGAACCTGCAATCTTTCGGTTGTAGGGGCGCTTCCCTAACCAGTAGGCCACCATCTGCCCCTATTAGTAGCAGCTCTCTGAGGTTTTTTTTTTGTTTGTTTGTTTTATGATCTAACTGAACAATATAATTGTTATCTAGTAACACACAGGTGTTTGATGGTAAATGGCAGGCCATGTCCACAGGTGTTACATTTTCCGTATTTCCTGAATTTCAAAGGTCCAAGATGTCATCCAGTGAGGTTCAGAAATCAAAAGACTCTGTAACCAACAGTAAGAGGGAGAGTAACAGTGACGAGAATCGACAGGCGTCTGAGGTGGAACATGTCTCTCAGCCTGTCGACGACGTGTCGACGAGCGCGGATGCGAGCAGTGTGGCTGCGAAGAACCTGGCACTTCTTAAAGCCCATTCCTTAGATGTGAAGTTTGAGGTTGGTGAAGAGTATGACATCATCGAGACCATCGGAACAGGCGCATATGGCGTTGTATCATCCGCCAGGAGGCGGGACAACGGTAGGAACCCCCCCAAATTTTCTTTGACATAATGTTAATATTAAAGCAGACAATTAATAAATGCAATACCTGTAATATTTAATGTAACTCACTGACTCCTACTTTGAGATTGGGATCCGACTGTTAATCTTGAAAAATGACTTTCACACATGCTGTATTATTTTGTATGAAAAACGCTGGTTTTTCACGAGTCCATGTTACTGTTTACTTGTCCTGTATTTCCTTTACATGGTGAGGTCAGAAGTTTACATACTTACATCATGGAAATGAATGTCATGGTAATATTGGGTTTTTCTGGGGATGAATGATTGTATAACACACACCTTTAGTAGAAACCCCCCCCCACACACACACACCCGAGAATTTGGTTCACAAGTTTTAATTAATTCTGTGGTTTCTGAAATCAACACTGGGTCAAAAAATATACATACTGTACAGCACACCTTATATTTGTTTAAATGTCCCTTTGCTTAAAAGTTTCACCTTGACCGGACACTTCTGATAGCTATCGGCAAACTATTCTTGGAATTTTGGTTAGATATTTGACATTTCTTCCTTGCAGAACTGGTAGTTCTGTAATATTTGTGTGTTTTTTGGCACAGACCCAACTTTTAAGCACATTCCACATATTTTTGATAGGGTTGAGGACAGGCCTTGATTTAAGCTTAATGTTAGCCTGCTTTATCCATTCTACAACCAGCTCTGATGTGTGTTTTTGGGTTGTTGTCCTGTTGGAGCACCCACTTGTGTCCAAGTTTTATCCTTCTAGCTGATGGTTTGGGGGTTATGCTGATGAATTATGAGGTTATTCATTATTCCACACACTTTGTGCAAAGCACTTGGTCCACAGAAACAAAACAGTTCTAGGGCATGATGCTACCACCACCACCATGCTTAACAGTCATTGTTGCCAAACAACTCAATCCAACAAACTCAAATCAGCTGTTTAAGTTTAGTCAACTCCAGCATCTCAGTCAGTGGCGATGTGAAACTCATTTGACTGTAGACGGTGTTCCAGAAGCTTCCAGTTCATGGAAGGCCTGTGCCTTGATGGTTCTTGGGTTGTTCTTGACCTTCCAAACCAATTTAATCTGAGCTGCAGGTGACAGTTTGGGTCTACATCCAAATGTTGGCAAAATTGCTTCACTTCTTAACTTGGAATTGTCAAACAAACCCCTTTTATGTTGTGAACAGAGAAGTTAGCAGCTGTAGTCAATCATCATCACTAACAGGAATTTATGAGGCATTAATCTTGGCATTAAAAGACTTTAAGTACCACTGAATTAATAATCTAAGTGGAATTCAGTGATGCGCGGGTTGATACAAAATGAGCGGGTGCCCGCGGTTACGAGTCATCCAAAAATATTTTTAATGATATTCGGGTCGCGGTCGGTCGGGTC
>JAOVYU010000067.1:21349177-21362362 GCA_025674565.1 Synodontis membranacea
CGGTCCGAGTTGCGGGCGGGTTAGTTGAAAACGTCGGTCGGGTTCGGGTTGTTTATACATTGACCCGCGCATCACTGGTGGGTATATAAATAAATAAACACAAATAATCACAAAATAAATGAAATCTTATGCAGCAAAATATATCGAAAATGGATGTTATATAGTCGTTCTTCCCCAGGAAAGAAAATCGTTCAACGATCAATATTGCCATATGAAATAATTTTGAGTTTGAGTAAATTACAATTCAAACAGAATAAATGGCATATATCTGACTGTCTAATTCAGTACACACAACCACAATCACAGGGAAGACTGCTGACTTGACAGGTGTCCAGAACACAATCTTCGACACCCTACACAAAATTGCTGAAAAGGCTGGCTGTTTGCAGTGTGTTGTTTCAAAGCTTATTAATGGAAAGTTGACTGGAATGGAAAAGTGTGGTAGGAAAAGGTGCACAAGCAACAGGGATGACGGCAGCATTGAGAGGATTGTCAAGAAAGCTCAATTCAAAACCTTGGGATAACTTCTCAAGGAGAAGAGTGACTCCAAGGTGCTTGAGTCCAGTCCAGTGTGAAGTTTCTGCAGTCTGTGATGATTTGGTGTCATGTCATCTGCTGATATTCATCCAACTGTGTTTGATCAAGTCTAATTTTAACACAGCCATTCATGCTTATATCTGCTGACAAGCTTTTGGAGATGATGATTTCCTTTTCCAGTAGGACTTTTCAGACATTCTGCATTGTAAATCCTAATATTCTAATATTGTGAGATACTGGATTTTTTTATTTTTTTTATGTACTTATTTTTTATAAGATTATTATATATTTCTTTCCAGTATTTACAGACACCATTTAGGAAATGTAACCTCACAAAGGTGGTAAATGTGAAACTAAGTCAGCGATTTATGTATTGGTTACTGGTATTGGTTAGACGTTGTACACAGATGACAAATAATGATGTCATGCTAAAACTTGCAGGAACTTTTTTGTCTTCCTTTTTTGCTTTCCATGAGGATGAAATTTTCATTCATTTTAAACCGGTCATTTTGCATGCAGGACAACAGGTGGCGATTAAAAAGATTCCAAATGCCTTCGAAGTTGTGACTAATGCCAAACGCACACTCCGAGAGCTCAAGATCTTGAAACACTTTAAACATGACAACATTATTGCGATTAAGGACATCCTGCAGCCTGTGGTGCCTCCTTCAGCCTTCAAATCTGTGTAAGTGAAAGCAGTGTCACGTGCAAGTTGTAGAAAGTCATTTGCATGAATGTGCCTTCTGTTTTTTAATTTCTGTCTCCTCTTTGTAGTTATGTAGTCCTTGACTTAATGGAGAGTGACCTGCATCAGATCATCCACTCAAGACAACCTCTGACCTCAGAGCACACACGCTACTTTCTGTACCAGCTGTTGCGTGGTCTTAAGTACATCCACTCGGCCAATGTGATTCACCGCGACCTGAAACCGTCCAATCTGCTGGTGAACGAGAACTGCGAGCTGAAGATTGGGGACTTTGGCATGGCCCGGGGTTTGGGTGCTGCCCATACTGAGGAGTCACGTTCTTTCATGACGGAGTATGTGGCTACACGTTGGTATCGTGCACCTGAGCTCATGCTTTCGCTGCACCATTACAGCCTTGCCATTGACCTCTGGTCAGTGGGTTGCATCTTCGCTGAGATGCTGGGTAGGAAGCAGCTCTTCCCAGGCAAGAACTATGTGCACCAGCTGCAGCTGATTCTCTCTGTCTTGGGTACACCACCTGAGAGTGTGGTAGATGCTATTGGAGCTGAAAGGGTGCGCGCTTATGTTCAGAGCTTGCCTTCCAGGTCACCCGTACCCTTCACCAGACTGTACCCACAGGCCGAACCTGTTGCGCTGGACCTTTTGAATGCCATGTTGCACTTTGACCCTCGCGAACGGATTAGTGTCTGCCAGGCACTAGAGCACCCTTACCTTGCCAAGTACCATGACTCAGATGATGAGCCTGTGTGCATGCCTGCCTTTGATTTTGAGTTTGACCGGCAACCCATGGGCCGCGAGCAGATCAAGGAGGCCATACTTGCTGAAATACAGGACTTTCATCAAAAGAAACAAGGTAGCAGGAAGATCCAGTTCAAACCACTCCAGAGATTGGGACAAGTGTCAGGGAGCACAGGTAATCATGCTTATCCAGTGGTGCAGAGTACCCAACTCAGCATGACACACCCTCAGCAACAGAAATCAAATCAAAATTTGACACAGAGAACAATCACCTCGGTTGCTTCATTAAATAAGCAAGATCCTCCACCTGACTTTACTCATATTGCCAATTATTTGGCACCATTCACAAGAGGCTGTCAGGATGTGGATATGCCCAGCGCAAATTCAGATGGACAACCAGAGACTATTGACCTTACCACTCCCACATCCAGCCAAGACACACCACCTTGTGAACCAGCTGCAACTGGAGACTGCACCAAGAGGGAGGACCTTGCTCCTGCAAGTCAAGCTCCTGCCGTACAGGCAATTCAGAGCCAGGCACTCCACCACCCACCGGCCTCCACAGCACCTTCATCCAGTCTTACAAAATCCGGGGCCTCTCTTTCCCTATCTCAGACGCAAGCTCAGTCTCTCTCTCAGACTCTCTCTCGTTCACTTGGAAAAGGGGGGAAAGGAACTTCTGGGGAAACTACTCGAAAGGAGGGAGCAATTTCAGATGATACCAAAGCAGCACTCAAAGCAGCTTTGCTCAAGTCAGCACTAAGGCAAAAGGCACGAGGTATGTGAAACCATACTTAAGTCATTTAACCTGTGTTCCTGAAGGGGACATGTTACATTTTATTTGCTTTTTGTTTGCATACCTTTTCCAATTCGTTGTTATTCAGATTGACTCCAAAAATGAAAAATTAAAATGCAAATGGGATACAAAAGGGAAATATAAAATGGGGTGACTTTTAAGCAGAAGCTTGACACAGCAGTACCATACTTGATTACAACAAGGAATTATTAGTATTCTAGAAACAAAGAGAAATACTTCAAATTTCAAATGCTTAAACTGCACAACTGAAGCCAAAAAGTATATATCAGATTAGGATAACTTAAGCTAAATGGGAAGTATTCAATTAAGTTAAATACACATAGTTAAGAGCTGTATTGAAATTAAGCTTATCTGCAATTAAAACTCAAAAATCTCTGCTCAGACAAACTAGAGATTGGCCAGAACAGAGTGTCTCATTTCTATTCAATTCTCAGTTCTCAGTTTTTTTTTTTTTTTTTTTTTTTTTTTTTACTTACGCAGTTGTTCTTTATGATCAGTAATGTATTTACATATCCTCCATTATTATAAGTGTCTGCTTTATACCTCTGTGCTTTCAAAATGCTCTTTATAGTCTGGTAAGTAAATAATGTGTTTGATCTGAGACTGTTAAGTTGGACATTTGCAGAGACTGCAATAATTGTTACACTGTAATCATGACTAGGGCTACTTATGTTCTATATATTATGCTCGGTTTTCATTCATTCATTCGTCTTCGGCAACTGCTTTATCTTGATTACGGGTTACGGTGGACCAGAGCCTATCCCTGTAACGTTGGGCTTGAGGTGGGAATACACACTGGGTGGGATGCCAGTCCATCACAGGGCACACACCTACACACACACACACACACACACACACACACACACACACACACAGTTATGGTCAGAAGTTTGCATACAGTCATCATGGACATGAATGTCATGGCAATTTTGGGCTTTTTTTTATTATTAATTTGAACTGTAGTTTGTACAACGTACATATATAATAGAAATAATATGGTGGAATATGGTGCACAAGTTTGAATTTATTAGGGGATTTTTGGAAATCAACACTGAGTCAAAATTATACATACTGTACAGGGTAAAAAATAATATATACTGTACACCTAATATTTAGTTACATGTACCGTATCGAATTTCACCTTGACCAGATGCTTTTGGTAGCCATCAACAAGCTTCTGGTAAAATTCTGGTTGGGTATTTGGCCACTTTTCTTGGAATAATTGGTAGAGTTCAATTAAATTTGACCTGACTTTTAAACACAGTATATTTTCGATAGCGTTGAGGTCAGAACTTCTGCATTATCTCCTTTATCCATTCAGCAGTCAGCTTTGATGTTTGTTTTGGGTCACTGTCCTGTTGGAACCCCCAACTGTGTATACATTTCAACCATCTAGATCAAAGGTGTCCAAACTGTGGCCCGTGGTCCGTTCTTAAGCAAATTCTAAAGATATAATGGAAAATGGCCCGCACATGAAACTTGTGCTTTACTATATTGTACTTCTTAGTTTAAACACTAGGTGGAGCTACTGTTTTCTTCAGTCCAAAAGTCCAAAAGGCACACTGACTACACTGACCCCCCACCAGAACTCACGCTGGTTACGCTCATCCCCTGTTCTGGCCCCTCGGTCTAATCTAAGAACCCTGATCTAGATGATGGTTTGAGGTTATGCTCAAGAATTCTGAGGTTCTTTATTATTCCATCCACTTTGTGCAATGCACCAGTTTCACTGGATGCAATACAGCCCCAGAGCACGATGCTACCACCACCATGCTTAACAGTTATAATATATTGTAAGAAAATAAGAATTTCTTTACAGTAGATGGTTTACTTAGTACTGTTTGCATTTACTCTTCTGTTACAATCTAATGTAATCATTTTTAAAATGTAAAGTTCAATAAAGTTACATTTTATCTGTATAGGGACACTCGTCACAAAGCAGCATTACTGAAATAACTTCTGGCTATAAATTTTAAACATATGGATTTATAACTTTATCCCCAATAAGCAAGTCAGCAGTAACAGTGGCAAGGAAAAACTCCCTGAGACAACATGAGGAAGAAACCTGACTCGTATGGGTGACACAGGATAATACAATTACAAATAACTCCCTTCTATAACTGTGTGTCAAAAGTACAATTGTGTAGCCAGGAAATTCAATATAGTTTTTACATGTAGTCTGTTTTGTTGACTGTTCACGCACTGAGACTGAGTGTAAAACTGTTCATAAAAGTTATCGCGGCAAATGTAGTCCTAAGCCATCGTAGCAAAGCTGTTTGCATCAACTGTTTGAATGCTATCAAGGAGGAAGCGTACGATCAGTGGTGTCAAAAGCTGCACTACGATAAAGGAACACAAGCAAGGAGGCACAACCCTGATCAGAGGTCAGTAGTAGGTAATTTACCACTTTATCCAGTACTGACTCTGTGCTGCGGTGGGGTCTAAACCCTGTCACATTTCATGAAAGCTGTTATTTTGTAGGTAGGAACAAAACTGCCTTTTCTAAGATAAACGGGAGGTTTGGATATCGGTGTTCAGTTGGACGTCTGACAGGTATCGAGGTCAGGGTTTTTTAATCAAGCGTTTGATAACTGCTAGATTAAAGCATTTAGCTGCATAACCAGTGCTAACTTAAGATAATAATAATAATCTATTCAGCATCCAGAAGAGGATGGATTCCCTTTTCAGTATGGTTCTTCTCGCAGTTTCTTCCTTATATCATCTCAGTGGGTTTTCTTGTCCAATTTGTTTCTGGCTTGCTCATTAGTGATCTAAATATATATATCCAGCTACCTTATGACTTTTATTATTGTTAAAAGTACTATACAAATGAAAAACTTGATTTAATGGTCCACAGACCTAAATAATAAATCATATATGTTTTTCTTTGACATCCAGACGGAAGTGCTGCAGCTCTGGGTATAGACCTGGGCAATGTTACTGGCAGCTCATCTTCCTTGGTTTCATCGTCTGGTCCGGAGCACAGGAGACCTGTTACAGCACAAGAGAGACAGCGTGAGAGAGAAGAGAAACGAAGGAAACGACAGGAACGAGCAATGGAGCGAAAGAAAAAGCTGAGAGAAAAGGAGAAAAAGGAAGGCAAATCGGGCGAGTCCTTGGGTGGTGTTGTACTGAGTGACAATGACAAGAAGCTGCTGGAGAGGTGGGGACGAATGATGGACAGCTCACTGGTCATCAACAATAACCCTACTAAGTCCAATAGCAACAAGACAGGTTCTTGCCAGATGCAGGCAGCCATGGGAAAAGGACTGATAAAGATGTCATCAGAGACTGTGGAATCAGTGGCAGACAAACAACCAAGTGAATTGCAGGCTTTCAAACCACCCCAACAAATAGTGCCTCAGATTGGCCAGTGTGTGGTGTCTGGGATGTTTCATCCACGTGCCACTTTTAATTCCTTGCCAGTCCCACTAGGCTCTACTCAGAATGGGGACATTGGGATGGTTGCTGTTAGTGGAGGTGGAGGTGGAGGTGTAGGTGGTGGGGCTTTGGGTATAGTTGGGGGTGTAGTTGCAGGCCAATGTACCCTTGCCAAAAGTGATGCATTAAAACCCCCACCTCCTACTCAGTTCCAGGGGTGTGGGACAGTATTAACCACAGTAGGGAACTGGACAGGGAACCAAGCCAGTGGAGAAACGGCACAGCAGCAGCAAGCACAAATCCCACACCAGTCTCAGCAGATCCAAATGTCTCCACCAGAGCTGAGCCATGTGAGCTTACCCCAGCAGTCTGTCCTGCTCACTCAACCCCAGTCTCTTCCGCACCCCCAACAAACCCAACCTCTTCTACATCCCCAACAAACTCAACCTCTTCCTGGTGTCGAAATACCCATCAATAACCCTCCTGTCAAACTCTTCTCATCAGACTCCTTCATAAATAAACCTGTAACACTGACTCCCAATGGGACGACAAGAGTTGGAATTCAGGACACCAGCACGTCAATCAATAACCAGGACTCTGTAGGTACTTCTGAGCCCCTGGAAAAGTTGTGTTCTGCCCTTGGCAAGCAGCAGAATGGTACTCCTTCACATGAACCTTCTCATGGGGCACCTGGATCATCGGCCCAAATTTGCCTCACAGACACAGGGCTACCAGGGAGCTGCAGAGCACCAGACATCCATACAGTCACACTGCAGCTGTCTAAGTCACAGGTATGTTGTGAATCAGTGAATAAAATTGGGGTGATTATGAATGGATTTACCTGGTCATTCAGTATATTCAGGTAGTCAGCTGACCTCATTCTTTAGGCGCATAACATTGCTGAACCGAGACCTGCAGCAACTCCAACTCCAGCAGCCCCAGATCATAGCACTGCCTCACAGGCTTGTACAGTAGGCATGATGGGTAAATCACTTCATGCGCCTCTCTTCTTACCCTGATCCATCACTCTGGAACAGGGTAAATCTGGACTCGTCAGACCACATGACCTTCTTCCATTGCTCCAGAGTCCAATCTTTATGCTCCCTAGCAAATTGAAGCCTTTTTTCGTGATTATCCTCACTGATCAGTTTTTTTTTTCCTTAAGGCTACACAGCTGTTTAGTCCCAATCCCTTGAGTTCCCTTCGCATTGTGCATGTGGAAATGCTCTTAGTTTGACTATTGAACATAGCCGTGAGTTCTGCTGTTGGTTTTTATGATTTGATTCCACCAAACATTTAAGGTTTCCCCACTATCCTTCCAGTTTTCAATAATGCATTGAACAGTTCTTAACCCAATTTTAGTAGTTACAGCAATGCCAATAACTTGGCCCTGCTGAAAAAAGATTAACATCTTTTGTATGACTGCAGCATGGTTGTTTAAGTAATGAGAAGCTACTCACTGCATCAGTTAGGGTTAAATAACTTGTTGCCAGCTGAAACATAATCACCCGTGCAGTAATTATCCAGTAGGAGGCTCTTACCCTCGTAACAAAGCTCATTTGCTTTGTTAAATCCAGGTGGTGACTTTTTTTTGGACATATATAGGTATATATAGGTATGTGTTTTAGGAACATGAACGTTTTTGTTTTATACCATAAACTAATGACATTTCCCCCAAATTCCACATACAAATACTGCTATATCAAGGATTTAATTGTATAAAATGACATCTGGTCATAACATCAAAAAGATGCAGGGTTTTTTTTCAGACCTAGGATAATGCATAGAAATCAAGATCATTTTGACTTTTAAATAACACAGTACTAACGTAGGAGTTCAGAAATCAATATTTTGTGGAGTAACCCTGACATTTAATTACAGCTTTTATGTGTCTTGGCATGCTCTCCAACAGTCTTTCATATCACACTTGGGTGATTTTTGCCACTCCTGGTTCAGAAGTTCAGTCAGCTCAGCTTTGTTTGATGGCCTGTGACCAGCCATCTTCCTCTTGATCACATTCCAGAGGTTGCCAGTGGGGTTCAGGTACAGAGATTGGGCCGGCCATGACAGAGACTTGATTCTTTGGTCCTCCATCCACACTTTTATTGACCTGGCTGTGTGGCATGGAGCATTGTTCTACTGGAATGTTAGGGACTATTGCCAGGGCAGAAACAAGCAAGTTTCCTCCCAGGATAACCTTCTACAGTATATGACCTGATTCATGTGTCCTTCACAAACAAAAATCTGCCACATTCCAGCATTGCTGAAGCACCCCAAGATCAATGATCCTCCACCAAATCTCACAGTGGGTGCAAACATTGTGGCTTGTAAGGCCTGTTTGGGTCTCTGTCCAACCATTAGATGACCAGGACATGGGATAAGCTGAATATCGGCCTCCTAAGAGGTGACGACCCTGCTCCAGTCCTTTACGTGCCAAAGTGATCCTTGTGTTTTTTTTTATGAAACCTCATCATGGCTCTTCTTTGCTTCTCACTGATAAAGAGCTTTTTTTCTAGCTTTCTGTGACTTCAACCCCACCCGGAGGAGCATGTTTTGAACTGCCATGCACTTAACCCCAGCTGCTATTTGCCATTCTTTTTTTTAGGTCACTTGATGTCATCCTTAAGTTGTTGACTTGCCATTCTAAGGAGTTGACGGTAATGCTGGTCAGTGGAAAGCCGTTTTTGCCCTTGAAGTCTGTAACTTTGTTGTCTGCAATGTCTGCTGCTTGACATTGAAATTTTGAGGATGGATGCAACCTGACGCAGCCAATAAAGCCAGAATTGAACCTTCCTTTTTCTCACTCAAAACTTTTCTTTTTAACTCTTTTGGCAGGTGGAGTATATATACTACTAGCACTGTTTTTGCCATCCAGACTGGTCCTATTGCATAGGATACTGATGACCACAGTAGTGGTTTTTATACCTTTCCTTGATATGTGGTTCAGTTGATCAATTAATCAATACCTTGTGTTGGAATTCCACCTCAGAGACTGGAATGGAATGGCTGCCGTATGTAGAGATGCTGATTTATGAAAAATTTTAAGTTGTCTCTTTAAAAAAAAAAAAAAATAATAATAAGTTGTGTAATGCTGAAGGTTTCCCCTTGCTCCTGTTTTTGTCAGGTTGACGATATTTTGCCCCCAGTGTTCTCTGTGACCCCCAAGGGCAGTGGGGCTGGATATGGTGTCGGCTTTGACCTTGACGATCTCCTCACTCAGTCACTCACTGACCTCCAGCACTCAGACCTCAGGGAAAGGTCAGTCAAACCTCATTTAACATTCAAATGTATTCGTAGGGACTTCAGTGCATTTACAGTTGTTCCTTTGAGCTTAACAAGCGATTCAAATATGTGCTCTCCTTTCATGACAGTCACAACGATTCTGCACCCCTCTCTGCATCCTTGCTGTCAGATTGGCTGGAAGTACACCGCATGACCCCAGCCGACTTGGAATCACTTCAGCAGGAGCTTCAGCTTGGATCGCCTATGATTCTTTCTGACAACTCCAACCTCCCTTAGACTAGATTGTAGCCTTATTTCCTCCCCAATTTCCATCAAGGCGATATGGCACTTTAATTTATTCTACCCAAGACCATGTACTATAACTACAAAAAAAAAAAAGGTGCCAGCTTTACTAGAAACATGATTTCAACTTTGCATACGAGTTCATGTTTATAGGTTGTAGTTTTTACAAGGTTGGCATGCTGTAGGTTCTCAAACAGGTGTGTTAAGATCAAGCGTATGTTTTTTGTAAACAATTGTTTCCTCCAGCCATATACGTTGTCAAGTTTTACTCCTCTAAGAATTCTAACAAATGGAACACATGGCTGCCATTCATGACAGGATACTGAGGCCTAGTTAGCAATGTGGTGCTAATTTGGTGCTAAAGAAAATTCATTTCAGTTAAAGAATATGATCTTACTCTGCTAATAAAAGAAAAACTGGGTCACAGACAATAGGCCACAGTTTTGGTATCGAAGCTGAATGTATGATCCTTTCAGACAGAAACTTAAGATTTGCCTATTGGCAGCTAAGACTAACTGCACCAAAGTGTAGATGCACTACAAAATGACTGTACTAGGTGCAACACTAATGGCAGACTGAGCACACCGTGCAGAAAAAACATAGACTGATAAAGATCAACCAAAACCAAACACCACCAAGCACACTTCAAAACTAGTGGTTGATGCAGTGTTAAGAGCAGCCTAGGTAGACTTTACTAAAAAGGTTCAAGTGGGCATTTCATTAATACATTTTTGGTATTAGTGTTCGTACAAAGTGATTTTGCACCAGCATGACAAATAAAATGTTTGTTTGCAATAAAGGAAGAAAACTGATATCAACAGTAGAGTTGGTTTTACTGCTTCAGACTGCAAATAAAGAATGAGTACTGCAGCTGATGAACAAATATGCTACAAATCTGCAAAAGCACCTACAAGAATTATACATACATACATACATACATACATAAACACATAATACATGATTCTTTATTAGAAACAATTGCTTACAAAGTGAAAAGAGCAAGATGAGTAAAAAAAACATATCAATAAATACTTGATCACGCTATCCCAGTTTAAAATCTATTTAAAATCTATTTTCCTCAATTTATTGTTGTCAAATCTTGCAGTTTACAGACATTTAATAAAACAGTCTGCTTAGATAAAAAAATAAAATAAAATGCAAACTGCATATCACTTCTGACTAAACTGTTACCTTTCTACAATCAGACTAGTTATGCACAGTCCACTGAATAATGACTGAATGCAAAGGCAAACAGAACATTGTACTCGACATACAGTAGATAAACAGTAATCACAGTCTGCATTGCCTCTTTTTAATGTTACCTGAGGTTTGTAAATTTATCCTTCCCTTTAGGCTTTAGGTAAGTTGACATTATCTCAGTAGTTGTGCAATAGTTAGTGCAATTATTGTCCTAGTGAGAATGATGAGCCAGCCAGTCCAGTTTTGATCCGCTGCACCACGCAGTTGTAGTCCTTGAATGTTGTTCGTAATAAAGTTGGAAAAGGCTGACACTCTAGCGTAGACACCTGGCCGGTTGGGCTGCGCACAACCCTTGCCGAAGCTCACGATGCCAGCCTGTAACCAGTAGCCACTAGATGTTTGGCAAACCAGCGGTCCTCCAGAATCACCCTAAGGAGAATTAGTTTAATAGTTTTTCAGCAAGCTCTATAACTAGAACAATAAAAAAAAAACATATAACGGCTCATTTAGGTCCATATGAAATGATGTAACCATCACTGCCCACATACTTCCATGCATCCTTGACATTGGCATGGATGTTAAGCAATACATCCACTAGAGGGCAGCTCAAAGTTAAAAGTTTCTAACCGCAATCATGGCGACAGTGGATGGAGGGGCAAAAAACAGAGGTAGCATTGGATTACTATTGTATTACTGTGAAGTAGCATCAGATAAATGTTTAAAAAGTCTTACTAAATCACATAACCTCTTCGGAAAAAGTTCCACCATTTTCAAAACTTCTTTTTGCGTCTTTGTGAGTTATTGGCTACAATGCCCCCCCCCCCCACACACACAATTTCCAGAGGGAACTGCTTCATTTAATACATATCTTTGAGCATTCCGAAAACACGCACAAATACAGATTAAATAAATGTAGTACAGAAGGCTCTATCCGTGTCTGTATAGGTATTTAAAATTGAGCATAAATGAGCTTTAATGGCCATAAATGTCTTTCTACAGATCCAAAGGGTTAGGATCCAGATCAATCTGAATTTGTCCAACAAAATCTACAAAAACATGATACTGTACAGCAGTTGATAAAATGTGTAGAACAAATGGGTGAACATTCAGAGCAAATGTTTTAAATAATAAACACAATATTATTACAATAATTATAATTGTAGTTTAACTCTAATCGGTTCATCACTTTTCGTATATACCCTACACAAAACACACGCACACACTTACCTGGCAGGAATCTTTGCCCCCCTGTTGAAAGCCAGCACAGAGCATGTCATAGCGAATGTTAACCACCTCTGTGGCTTGGATCTGGAACATTTCCTGGCAGGCTGATTGATCAATGATTGGCACCTGCACCTGCTGCAGAGTTCCCAGTCCCTGCAAAGTGACTACACCCAGAGACAGAAAATGTTACACTAAGCAATGTCTTCTCACACCATTCCTATTTTGGGTTCTTTAACTATCTCCTACACTGTTGGAGGAACACTCTGATAACGTCCAACAAAATTAGAGCCGCACAAAATGGCGACGCACTATGAAATAAGGGTGCACGTCCACGTAGCATTTTTTTCTGAGCGCCAGCATCTTGAGGTGGAATTCGGCTGCCTAGAGAAAAAAGGCCAAAGCCGACGCCTTGTTTTAAAGCACGCTGCCATTTTTCACAGATGCTCCGAGTGCTCGAAGCTGAAACTCGCTGAAGTTTTCATCAGTGTCACTACTTTCCAGGAAACTAATCATGTGTCCGTTAATGGTGTCATGTTTTCAAGATATTGTTGCCAAAGGAACAAAACTAATGCACAGCATTTTGTCAACGAAGAGCTCGGATGAAGCCAGTGGCAAATACTACATGGGCACACGCCTGAAGCGCTTCCCAGTGCCCTGGCAACGATTTTCTGCCAGAAAAAAAATGCTATGTGGGCACATACCCTAAGACACTGACTGCAGCAACTTTTTTGGTGGCCTCATGTGGAGGCATTGAGAACAACTGAAAAACGACACCAGCGTGTAGGGGGAAAAAAACGGTATGCAGAAACTCATTATGAACATATCATGCATATGTCAAGCATGCACACCTTTTTTTTTCCTCTTTGTCATTTGCTGTTTTGTTCAAACTCACACAAAAGTTTTGCACAACAATATAAAAGTTGCACAGGTTATAACTCTGCTGAAAAGAGAAGGGTGAGCCTTTCCATTTAATACTAACGTCTGTGTCCGGCATCTCCACCCTCACTCACCTCCATCTCTAATGTCTCCCCAGCCTGTGATGGTGCACAGTGTTCCT
>JAOVYU010000067.1:21409647-21422265 GCA_025674565.1 Synodontis membranacea
AAAGACCACAATCCAGTTGGACAATATACATTATGCAGCATCACCCTTTATGAGAGACATCACATAATCACAAAATGTACCCTTCAGAAATATTGTCACCTATTCATTGAGCAAAAATGAATGCATTAAAAGAATAACATGTAATAAGTGGTATTCTGAGCTCGCACATACAGTAACGTTGTATTTACTTTATATATTTTCATGTGTTATTTTTATCAATACAAAAGTAAAGCAATAACAGTAAAATTATGGGTGCTCTTACAATTGATATTTTGCCCTAGAGAGAGTAAGCACAGAGTCTCTCACTGTAATGTTTCTGAAGGGTACTGTCAAATTCTACCTATGTACAAATCTATGATTCTGATCCCTAACCCTTAGCATTACTCATTTTAGATTAAGATTATTCTGTTGTAACTGTTAAATGTAATTTACTGATAGTCCATTTAAGCGTAAGGGTAGTGTTCCTTTAAGCATGGGGTTATTAAAATAATGTGTAAATATTTAGTTACATAGATTTCTTTGCTTGCAAATATCCAACTAAGCAGCTAACCTGATTGAATTACAACATTTACCTGTTAATTCTGACCCATTCATGATTAGTTAAGGCTGTACAGTAATCAAGACAATTCAAAGTAGTTTTGTTTTGAAGTGGTGTTTCATAGTTTGACTAGTGCCATAGACTTTTGAGTCACATCAGTTTTGAAAGTGATGCAAGGAGAATAAACTTTTTCCATCTTTTTCCATTCATCTTTAAACATTCTGTTGTCATTGTCGACATTTTTTAAACAAGCTATATCATCATTTCACTAATGAGAACATTACTAAGATCTATTTAAAACCATTCATTCTTAATAAGCATATGAAGATTATTTGGGATTATTGGATTATTACTAAAAGTATACTAAAATTTCACTTCTGTCTCAGTGATCATGACTCCACTAACCACGCCATCAGTATGTGTTGATAATATGTGTGTGTGTGTGTGTGTGCGCTTGTGTGCATAGGAACAAACGTAAACAGTGTAACAACTCCCCCAAGTGGTCATCCAACACCACGTTTGCCAGAGCTTCCGAAAACTCCATCACCTAGAGGGACTATACAGTGAGTAGCATTTGGGAATCACAAACTTTTCTTGTAATAACAAATAGAAAGTGCACATTACACCAGTCCTGGGGAGAATCATAGCTGTAACACTGCATTAGTTTTGCAACTGAAACACAGGGTGGGGACTTCCTGTACTTTTGTGAATGACAACTGAATAGGGGAGGATGCCAAAAAAAAACTGTCACAAAACAATATAAAGAACAGAGTTTCCACACCTTTCCTTTGTCTTACTTGTTTCTGGTGTCTCATAACTGTAGGTGTAATTAATAGAATTTTTTTCATATTGGAGACCTTTCCCATGCTATAACACATGTATTTCTAGTAGCCCTTAATGAGCTGACCCGGGTGTTTTACAGTTGTACAAACATAGATATGTATTGAAAAATTATCCTCAGGAGAGAAACCGAGCCACCCACAATGCTTTATAGGCATTAAAGAACATTGACCATTGACTCCAGGTATTAAATCGAGATGTTCTTCTTTATAAGGCACCAAAATTACCAGATGCGGAAGTCATTTTAGGTAACATACCACATTACAAAAAATAAATAAATCAGAACAACAACTCCTTTCAGAACTATACTCTGAATTCACAAAAATTCATTAGCACATTACCCAAAGAAAAACCCCACACAATTTCATAATTATCATGCTTTCAAAAGGCCTATATACTGTATATATATGTATATGCAGTACTTTGCATAACTATTCACCCCCCACCCCACAACCTGGAAATAGACTTAACTAGTATTGTGTCATGAATTTATGCTTTCACTTTCAATAACCTAGTCCGAGTTGAGGTGACTATGAAGCCAATCCCAGGTGTGAGGAATAACAGGCCATTGCAGGCACCATTCTCACATGCTTTCACACATTCATTCACACCTAGCGGTAATTTACCATAGCCAGTCCACCTACTAGCATGTTTTTGGTAGGTGTGAGGAAACCAGAGTACCTTGAGTAAACCCACACCGACACAGGGAGAACATGCACACACAGAGTAACCTGAGCTCAGGATCAAACCCAGAACCCTGGAGTCATGAGGCATCAATGTTACCCACTGAGTTTATGGCCCTGAGCTACTCCTACAGTATATTTTGCCCCCTAGTGGAAAAACAGAGACTAGCTCTTAATTGGAATCTTTCAATTCAGTTACAGTCCAGAAGAATTTTGTAACCATGGGCCATATGTTTAGCACCACTGACTTTGAAATCATTCAATATTGACACTGCAAAGATGCTTTCATGTTCACTACTTTATCTGTGGTATACGTAAATACACAACGCTCTTACATAAACCCAAACCATTCTCATATTGACAGCTTTAGCTCTCATGATCAATAATCTGGATATGGGAGGTAAAGCCAGTGTATATAAAAGCATTCTGTGAGCATGTGAGAGCTAAAGGTAATTTTGTGTAAACGTGTGAGGCAAAATGGTGACTGTGAATGTACTCATATGTATGGAGTGTGGAATGTGAATGTAATTTTCTCCTTTTTTTTTTAAATTCCAGACCAAACCCTGGCTACCAGGATCGCTGTGATGGAGGATTTGATGCAGTGGCCAATATCAGGGGAGAAGTCTTCTTTTTTAAAGGTGTGCTCTAGGATTAAATACATTTCTTTTATGATGTCATAATAAGTTCGGGCCTCCCAATTAAATTGCATATTTGGTTTTGGTCTTTGTTGATGTCAGGACCTTATTTCTGGCGAATGCAGCAACCTGGATCTTTGGTGTCACTCGCACCTGCTCTCATTACAAACTTCTGGATCGGACTGCCACCTGGCACAGACAAGATAGATGCTGTTTACGAGAGGAAGACTGACAGTCACATCATCTTCTTTATAGGTCAGTAGGAGTGGTACAGTCATAACCTTCTTCTTCTTAAAAGATAAATGAGCAGTATTCCAAAGTGTCATAATCTGCCAATACCAGTCACTTTTCGTGTATAGATGTATAGATTTCCTTTTTAATTTTAGGATGTGTGTCACTCAAATCCCCTTATTTTCTTATTTGAGATTATGAGTATACTGTATATTAGTGTTCAAAATATGAAGTGTGTATACATATAAAATAGCAGTCAAAAGCTAGAGATTGTGTACAATAGCAGTCAAAAGAATGAGATTGTGTACAATCTCATTCATACCTATGGCAATTTACAATCACCAATCCACCTACTGGGGACAGAGGAATTATGACACAGCAATGCTGCCTGCTGCACTGTTATACCATGACTTTTTAAAAGTTTCCAAATAAGCAATGCTCTTGTTGGCTGCTTCCATAAAATTTTAGATATAGGTAATGTCAGAAAAGGCACCTGGAGGAAAAACCGTTGCCAAATTGAACGTGCAGTTGATCTTCTGTGGTGAGCCCAAATGGGAGCAACCGAAAGAAGACAAATAAAATTTTTAGTTAAAGCTACTTTATAAATACATTTATTCATGGACATTAATGTCACATTTTACTTTTGTCTTAGAAAAAAATATACAGCACATAGTTTACATATGCTGTTTTGGTGAAAGGTATGTGGACACCTGACCATCACACCCATCTATGGCCTTCTCGAAACTGTTACCACATAGCCTATGTTACCACATATCTAAACTTTTGATTTGTAAAATATATGATATAGCAACATAATTTTATGGCATATTTGCATAAAGTACATCTCCAGTTTCAATTTGATTACAACTTGTATACTAAGGGACTTACTGTTGAATGTAAATGGATTGTTTGGATGTGTTATGTTATAGTTTAGTCTTTGTATGGAAAATTCTATAGCTGTGCTCATTTGCCTCTCAGGTTCACAGTTCTGGGTTTTCAAGGACACCGTGGCACAGCCTGGGTACCCCCGCCCTTTGTCTGTATGGGGCATGAAAACTCAGGATGGGAGGGTGGTGGAGCGAGTCGATGCAGCATTTGTTTGGGCCCATAATGGTCACACTTACATTTTCAGTGGTGGAGAGTTCTGGAGATTCACCGAGAATAAGTCACAAATGGTATCACATCCAGATGTGGACTACCCGAGAAGTGCCTCCCTCTGGAAGGGGGTGCCCACCATTCCTGATGACATCATAAGCTGGGGAACAGGTAACTAAGAAAGTGTATATTTATTACTGTCTTCATTGTCTACAAAGAATCTCCCAACTCACTGACTATCACTCAACCATTTATAAGCTAATGTAGGAGAACAGTGGAACAAGAAGCATGTATCGGCATGTATCACATCCCTTCAGGAACGTGTGACAGGTGCAGTTTTGGCCATTATTCAAACTCAGAAATAGCTTTCGTTAACCTTCTTTACAAGCCAAATATTTTATCAGTTGTTTGACTGAAGATAGCTGTACAGCAGTTACTAATACAACAGACACAAAGACAAGATCCTTTGTTAATCCCTACAAAATGTACCTAAATCTCTTCTAAATGTCAAGAAGGCAAGGCAGAGCATGTTTATCTACATAGCAAATTTCATAAACAAGGGCAACTGAAAGTGCTGTGCATAACTAAAAGTAAAAGCAAAATTAAAGAAGATAAGGAAGAAACTAAAGACATCAATTAGATAAATATGTAAATAATTAAAAACAAATGCAAAGTGTAGAAATGGATTAAGGCATAGGCAAAGTCTAGGCCACATTTTCATTACAGCCAGTTATAAAAAATTAGAGTAACAGAATAATAATAATAAGAAGAAAAATTGCAGTATGAGCTTGCACATGGCATTAGTGTAGCCTACAATGTATTAAAATATTTTATTTTGCTTGTGGTTCGGTTTGTAATAATAATTTAATATGGGTGGCACTGCGGTGACACTGCCTCATAATTGGCACCCCTATAATCGAAAGATTGCAGGTTCAAATCCCCTGACCAACAAGGTACCCTGAGCAAGGTGCCGCCCCCATGGATGGGTTAAATGCATTTTGTTGTTGTGCACTGTGGGCTGTGGTGTGTCAATTACAGTTAATGACCTCAGAATGTGAGTGTGTGTATGTGGTGTGTTGTGGTGTCGTCCCATCCAGGGCGAATGATGCTGAATGAATTGATGATGACTCAGATATGCATAAAGACAACCTATAATATTAAGATAGGCATTATGATCCACGTAATATTCTGGGATAATATTGAAGGTATTGGAAATATTATTATTGACTTTGATGTGTATAAAAACCTTTTAAAATAAATCAAATAGACAGTAGCTATATAAAAGGAAAAAACAGAATTGCTAAAAGCAGACAAAAAACAAACAAACAAGAGAATACAGTTTTGTTTTGTTTTTTTGTTTTTTTACAATGTTTGTTCTGGAGAAAACAAGGACACCCAACCATTTTATCACATTTACTACATTACTTGGCTATATCTATATGTTGCTTTTCATATAATACATTAAGTATAATATAAAGTGTAATTATATTATACAAATAACATACCTTCTGGAAAATAAATCACTTCCAGTAGATGATCAGATATAATCTGCTTCCTAAAACACTGCCGAAATTATTTGTGTAGTAAAATTCAGCATACGAGTTGCTTCATTGAATATATGTCACATTAATTACTTTACCATTAAGTTTGTTTTAGAAACCATTTTTAACCATAAGACTGTCAAACATTAGATGTCCTATATATTATCTTATATAGAGTTATATAGAATAACTTAATCTATTATGCCCAAACCTTTGACTGGCAGTGTATAAATAACATAGCAACATCCTTTCATAGCTGATTTGTATACATCTCCAGTTTGAATTTGAATACAACTTGTATGTGAATGTGCTTATGGTTGAATGGAAATGGATTGTTTGGATGCATGATATCATGAATGGCTTTGTATGGAAAAAGTGGAGGCTGTTGTGCTAATTTGCCTCTCAGGTTCACCCTTATGGGTTTGCAAGGGCACTTGTGGCAATGCCTGGGTATCCACACCCTTTTTCCAAATGTGGCATGATACAAATATAGTTGAACCGATATGCTACCTAAATTAAATATACATGAGCACTCATTTCTGGCTTTAAAAGGTCCATCATGTAGGATTCAACCCCCCTGGATGCCCACAAGTGCGTATTAAAGAACACATGCCCATAGTGTACTTCCAAGCACTTACATTCAAACTCGATAGCTTTTCCTCATGCCAGCACAAGTAAATTCTGATCACATTATTTCTTCTTCCTTGTCTTCCTTTATTCTTCTTTGCCGTCCGTGAGTCCCTCAAAGACTTCTCCTTTTGAAGCAGTTCTAGAGTCTGCTATTGATTGGATGCACCTGCCTCCAATCTGTAACCCGGAAGGCCTAAGCACATGTACACGTCGGCCATCTTGACTTGTAGTCCAGGCCGCATGGGAAATGTAGTCCATTGCCAACGTGTACATGACAGAACCCCCCCTCTCCAAAAGCGGTTAACTCTGTCAGGCCAGGGCCCATGGGCCATGGCTTGGCAGGAGGAACTAGACCTGGGGCAGGTGAGACTGGAGCAGGGACAGGAAGAGGAACAAACTCTGACAGGAAAGCGGGGGCTAGAGCGGGCTCTGAAAGGAAAGCCGGGGCTAGAGCGGGCTCGGACAAGGAAGCCAGGGCTAGATCAGGCTCAGACAAAGAAGCCAGGGCTAGAGCGTACTCAGACAAGGAACTCAAAGAAGGACTTTGACAGGGACTGAGAGAGGGAATTTAGTGTGGGCGATATTGTGTAGGCTTGCGCTGGAGCAGACTCTGATGCTGGCTTTGATGCTTGAACAGGCTTTGGCACTAGAACAGGCTCTGGTGCTTGATCTGGCTCTGTGGCTGGAGCAGACTCTGTGGCTGGAGCTGGAGCAGACCTTGTGACTAAAGCAGACTAAGTGACTGTAGCTGGAGCAGACCTTGTGACTGAAGTACACTCTGTGGCTGGAGCAGACTCTGAAAATGGAGCATATTCCATGACTGGATCAGACTCTGTGACTGTGGCAGACTCTGTGAATGTGACTGGAACAGACTCTGTGACTGGAGCCGACTCTGGGACTGGAGCAGACCTTGTGACTGCAGCAGACCTTGTGACTATGACTGTGACTGGAGCTACGATGTGGCCCCCATAGAGCAGAGGTGGAGCGACAACGTAGTACTCAAAGCCCAGAGGCGGAGCGACAACGTACAGTAGTACTCAAATCTCGGAGGCAGGGTGACTTGTAACCTCCATTTTAGGCCACAGAGATAGCTATGGAGCCGTGGCCTTTCCTTTGGCCACTGGAGGGGGCGCTGGAGCTGTGGTTTCTCCTTCAGTCACAGGAGGGATCTCTGGGGCCTTGGACTCCGGTTTAAGCTTGGACTCTGACATGGACTCAGACTCAGAGTTGGGTTCAAACTCCCACTTGGACTTATAGTTGGACTTTAACTTGGACCTGGACATTGACTTGGACTTTGACTTGGCCTGTGACATGACCTTGGGTGTGGAGACAGCATTGTCCTCATGAACGAGTTCAGGGGCAGCAGCCTCCATTTTGGGCACTGGAGGAAGCCCAGGGGCTTTTCCCCAATCATACTCCTCGAGGACTTTGTCTCCATTGTCCTCAAAGAGCTCCCCTTGGGCATGGCCACTGGCTTATCCCCAAGTCAGCTCCTGGATGGCCTCTTTCCTGGCATCAAAGAACCACTGTAGAACCTCCCCAAAGTCCTCCGGGTTGGAAACGTCTTGGTTTCCAATGTGAATGGGGTGCTCTGTGAACTGGCGTGCAGGGCCGGTCAGCCAGTGCACCATGCACCTCGCCCAGATGTGGTCGGAGGGTCCGGGTTGCAGCAGGCTCTCCCGGAAAATCCTGCACTCCCACAGAAAGCTCCCCAGGTGCACGCTTGTCGCGTTGTAGGCATCAGGCTTTCTGCAGGGTCTGGTCTGTAGGAGGAGGGAGGGCATGTTGGTGGTAAAATGGTTGGAGGCCCAAGGTAATCCGATTAAACCATGATTAAACCACCTGATTAAACCATCAATTCAGTAACATAGTAGTCCAGAGTCAAAATAATAAGTATTTAATTAATCTGATTTATTTAATCCGGACAAAAATAGTTCTTGTAAATTATAAACAATGGCCAGATTTGCTCTCTTGAACTCCCGGCCACGGACATCTGTAGCAACATCATGATTTGAACTCATGATCTCCCAAAAATAAGATGGATACTTGTTGTTGCACTACGTGGGAGCTCACTGTTAGCTAGATTTACCATATAGGTTAAAATCAGAGTGCAAAAATTTATGTAAAAGGTAAATATGCTAGTTAACCTGTTCATCATGGTTGTATAAATGCTCTTTCTTTACTTAAATGCTAAGTACAGTAGCTTGCTTACCAACCCCAAATCTTTTCGGTCCTCATACTAACTTGCAAGAAGATTCCACAGGTAATATTCAGTTCCTTAACCTCAGCAGAATGCCGCCTGTCTGAATATACATAATGCATGTACTAAAGAGGTCATTTTATCCTGCTTCAGACTTTACTTTGATGAATAATACACATCTGAGGTTTAGCTTACAGTGCAGCCTGAAAGACTAGAACTCTTCCGTTAGTCATGCTGCCATCTGCTTAAGTGGTTTTCTCAAATCTCAAAGGTGGTTGTCTCAAAACCAGACAAAGTCTATAGAATTACAACCCCCTGTTCTTACACAGCTACTCCTACTTGAAGACTTGCTATTTTATTAACTTATTAGGTCAGTATATGGAATAATTAAAGTATTGAATTTATAGAGTATTGAATGTTTTGGTAATTGATAGTCACACACTAAATAACATCTGAATTTTCTATTCTTAGAATAATTATCTTCCAGTCATGGCTGCACATGCTTTTGTTGTTGTTTCAGAGTGTGGTCACATGTTACAGTGTAGCTTTGTGCGGATGGTGTGCCCTGATATTAAAATACAATGCCTGGCATCACACCTTTCCTTCTAATTATGAAAAGATTTTCAGATATCTGGTCATTCTCCCAATGAATATACTGATTTGTTCTAGCACCCCATGTAAAGTGAATGTTATTTTGCCTCTCCACACTTGTTTTCCACACTTGGACAGGTGAGAAACACAGACACAGAGCTGACTTTGCTTACTGTTACTAGAGGATTGTCAGAGTAACACAGGAGCAATTAGGTTATTAGAAGTTTTTTTAACCCTGCACACCTCAATATTTAATTTTTTAAATCTATACATCTTTCCTATATAGACATCAGTTTGCATCCATAAGACATCCTTTTTTTTTTTTTTTTTTTTTTTTTTACAAATTTTCAGCTTTAAACTGTATCTTACAGTAAAGATTTTTACATAAACTGCTTGACTCATATAATTAACACTGTTTGCATATCATTTAACCTGCTCCATAGCTGTATAGCTCTCTGTTGTGCTAAGAATGTCAGTTTCTTCCAGCTAGAAAACCTTTGTCTTTTCAGACATGATAATTATTGCATGATAAGTACAAGATTTGACCATATACAGTATGTTGGCAATTGTTGTTACACTACTGCAAAGGTTATAGTAGTATAGCTAGAATAAAACCACTATTAGGCTAATTCAAACATACACTATATGGACATAAGTTTGTGGACATGACACCACTATGGGCCTGACCATGACACCAGTATGTGGTCCTTCTCCAAGCTGTTGCCACAAAGTTGGAAGCACACAATTGCACACAATGCCCCTGGTCACAATGGGGCGAACTCAATGAAGACATGGTACACTGAGGTTGGTTTGAAAGAACTTGAGTGGTCTACACAGAGCCCTGACTTCAACCCCACCGAACACTTTTGGGATGAACTGAAATGCCGACTGCAGCCCAGGCCTCCTCACCCAACATCAGTGCCTGACCTCACTAACACTCGTGTGGTGAATGGACCCAAATTCCCACAGACATGCTCCAAAATCTAGTGGAACGCATTCCCAGAAAGATTTAGCTTATTTTAACAGTAATCAGGGACTAAATCTGAACTGGGATGTTTTACAAAGCACATATGAGTCTTATTGTCAGGTGACCACAAACTTATGTCCATATAGTGTATGTTGCTTTGCATTATATGCTCTAGCACCTGCTAGAGGACCAAACAAAGGTTATTGCACTCTGGAAAATATGGTACTGGGTTTCATTTGCATTAGGCCCAAAAAAATAATCTTATTTTCCTTCTTTTTCCTACAGGTGGAAATACATACTTTTTCAAGGGCAACTCCTACTGGGTCCTAAAGAGCGGGGGAATGGACCAGGACATAGTGAATCCTCAATCAACGGCAACTGACTGGATGTTTTGTCCTACTCCAACACCATCTGTCAATTCCCCGTTAATCCCACAGTGTCCCAAATGCATCTGTGGGAACAAGGCTTCCACATTCACTGGACCTTCATTGCTACTTATTTCAATACTGTTTCATTGTGTCAGTGTGCTGATTTAGTCTAGGCTGATTACTCAGATGTGGTTGAAGAAATCTGGGTCTTTATTGATCATGAGTACGTCAGTCTGGGATTTTTGGTTACTATGTATGCTAGTTCACCGCTAGCCTGAAATGCAACGTTTTGTTTATGTTTAGGTGGTTTCAAATTCTTTGTAAGCAAACATATACACGATTAAGGTCTTTAGCAAAAACTGAGTGCCTACTACACTGATCAAATTACAAAGCTGCCACTTTTGAGCCTATTATGTTTCTTTCGTTTCAATTTTCAAATATCTTATGCTCATAAAGGGTGGTGTGGGTTAGGGTTAATTCCTATGCAGTGAAATTTATTTTTTAAAATTCAAGATGTTTAAACATGCAAGCATATGTAAGTGTTCATTCTTATACTCTGCCCTCTGTCAGTGCTATTTAAGATTTTTGTGTTTGTTATGAAATGCTGGAAACGATTTATAGGTCTTCTTTCATTTCCAGGATGGCCAGTTTTATCTGAGAGAATTGTTGTACATTTCTCTCTTTTAAATCATATTACTAGTACATAGTTACATTGCTGTTGTGCATATTATACTGTATATCAATTATCGTTGATATAGAACTTGTATTTTTAGGGGGAGGGGGAGAGAAAAGGTGTGTAGGGACTGTGTGGCCCTTCATAAGAAGAGTAACATTGATCCTCCATGGGTACCTTAAATTCTGCGAGATGTTTATTTCCTAAGCTTGTTCATATTTTATCAAAGGATTTACAGTCCACAAGAAGACAATTAGCAGATTAATGTATTAGAGCTCAGCTTAAAGTTCAGACAAACAGGGGAAATTTGCAGGTCAGAATCCCCACTGCAGAGCTTTTTAATCAAAAACCAGAGCAATGTTAGGTTTGAATGAAGTATGTATTTTTATTTTTATTTGTGTTGCCTTCTTCCTATTTACTAATAAACTGTGGGAAAAAAATTATTTCAGCATTTTTAAATTAAGATAACGAAGACAATAATGAATCATGTCCCATTTTTATCCAGTATCTGACTCAAATATGTCTATGTAAACATCTAGTAAACTTGAAAACATCACTGATTAAGTAGTTAGGAACTTAAATTTAGGGTAGGTAATCTTGAAGAAACCATCAAGAGTAAGCTAGATTTTGAAAGTATCCACCCAGTCCCTTCATGCCTCCTTCCAAAGCCACTCCTCCAAAACACATAACTGCCACAAGGGCAAGCATTGGGGAGAGGGGCATAGCACAATGTCATATGCAACAACCTCATGTGAGAACACATCTAGCATGATCATAAAAAGAGTTAGTACTTATAGCTGCTGACTAGTTTGCTAGCTTAAGCGATATGTCTACAATATGTCTTGTGGAAGACTCCGGTCATGCGCAATGTGTGCACGGGCAGTGTGTGCACAGGTAGGGAGGTAGGTAAAGAAGACAGGCAGGTAGGCCATCCAATCATTTTATTTGGACCGAATTAAACAAATGTACAGGCTTTTTATAGCCATGTGACTGAACAAAATTATTTTTTTTTTCTTTTTATTGTCAGAGCATTTGATTTATTTATTGCTGATGGTATGTAAAGAGAGATATGAAGAAAAATTCATCTGTATTCAGTCTTGGAATAAACCACAGACAAAACTAATTTTCTTGGGAAAAATATATAAATAATATAGAAGGAGGTGAAAGCCCAGATTTCCCTAGCAATGAATAAAAGTAAGCTACAAGATGAGCACAGGTACAGAAAACGATGAAAGAACATACATACATATATACACAGTGGATATAAAGTATCAACTCACCTCATTAACCCTGTTTTGTGATGTAAAACATGAACCCAAGGTAAAGATGCAAGATTTTTTTTTTTCACATTTAATGCAATATAGAAACTAGCAAAATTCACATGAAAAGAAACTTTTTTCCCCCTAGCACAGTTTTTTTCACCCCCTTCATATCTAATTAAGCACTTGCACTTGGCTTTCAAAAAAGTCAGAAGGGGAAACTGTACTGATTTGCTGTTTTGCTTTCAAGTTGAGTATTGTTTAGCCTTAGGTTATGGCATTTTTTTGTTTGTTTGTTTTCTTGATTTGGGTGCATCCAGGTTTGATTCCTGTAATTATCCAGGGTTTAAGTCTTACTTGTTCTTAT
>JAOVYU010000067.1:21435530-21448126 GCA_025674565.1 Synodontis membranacea
GTAGAAAGTACAGATACTCATGCTAAAATGTAAGAAGTAAAAGTAGAAAGTAGCCACAAAAAAAAGTAGTGAAGTAAGGTACAGATACCCGAAAATTTTACTTAAGTACAGTAATGAAGTATTTGTACTTCGTTACTTCCCATCTCTGCTAATCAAGCATCTGTGGGATGTGCTGGGCAAACATGTCCGATCCATAGAGGTCCCACCTCACAACTTACAGGACTTAAGGGATCTGCGTCTAGTGGAGTCCATGCCTCAATTTTATATTCTGACAACAAAATTAGGCTGGTGGTCATAATGTTATGTCTCGAGTATATTGTATGTATAATGTACCACTCTGTGTGTGTGTGTGTGTGTGTGTGTGTGTGTGTGTGTGTGTGTGTGTGTATGTGTGTGTGTGTGTGTGTTCCAGCTTGACAAAGCACCTGTACACAAGCTCAGCTCCATGGTTGCATGGCTAGCCAAGCCAAATAATTATTTCTGATTATTATTTATTATTACACCTGTATGATTGTACACACTTACACACTCTGCAGATGTACTTACATCACAGTGTTGGCAATGCACTGATGAGTCTCCTGCCTCACAAGGGCATGCATCACAACGGTTGCAGTGCTGAGAAAGAATGATAAAGACAGCAATATTTCCTTCAGAGAGTTTCTCAGCATTTACATATATGTCCTTATGCAAATTCTAAAGCATTCACTTTTACAGACATTGACTGCTTGGAATAGTGGAACTGGAATTGCAGCTGGAATTAGTCAGATAAAATTCCATCCTCAAAGTAACAGATATATAATTACCACAAAATTATTGCATTCATGTTTTACTGTATATGATGTGTATGGGATATGTGGTGTGTGTCATTCATGCAGGTACCTCACAGACGGAGCACAGGCTACACAGAGATCCACTGTGATACTGTGATGCAGTTATGGCCTCTGCCTCAGCTGCTTTTCCTTTTTCATCATCACCAGTGTGTTCTACATAGCAAACAATGTACACTTTACAATCTACATTATATTACAATCTACATTATATAGTCTTAGAAAGTCAGATACACAATGCTACTTCAGCTATGTTATTAGATCACTATCATCTTCAACATTCTCCATAGAATCATTACATACTTTAACTTGACTTATGGAATTAGGCAGTGAAGAACAAATGCCAAGTTATTTTTTTTATAAGGAAATCACGAAAGTTAATGATCGACTAGATCCATGAACAGAAATCTGACTAGTAAACATGATTACAACATGACTAGTGCATCTCATAAACTGTTTTCATGGCATTTTTTCATAATTTAATAAATTATAAAATAATAAATCAAAAGGAAAATGTTTGTGTATTCCATATATATTACCTGTAAAGTGAAATATTTCAAGCTTTGAATTGTGATGATTATGGCTTATAGCTCATGAAAATCCAATATCTCAATTATTAGAGTAAATTTCCTAGGATCAATCAAAAAAGGATTTACAATACAGAAATGTAATATGTCTGAAAAAGTATGTTCATTTATGCAGTCAGTACTCGATTGGGCGTCCTTTTCCATGAATTGTTACTGCATCAATGTGGTATGCCATGGAAGCAATCAACTCGTAGATTCTCTATCAAGAGAAGCACAGTAATATGATCAACAAACCATTTGGTCGAAGTTTTTGACACTGTGGGCAGGTGATAGATCCTGCTGGAAAAGGAAATCGACATCTCCATAAAGCTTGTCAGCAGATGGAAGCATGTAGTGCTCTAAAATCTCCTGGTAGATGCTGCACTGACTTTGGACTTGATAAAACACAGTGAATCAACACCAGCAGATGGCATGGCACCACAAAACATCACAGACTGCAGAAACTTCACACTGAACTTCAAGCACCTTAGATTCTGTGCCTCTCCGTTCTTCCTCCAGACTCTAGGACCTTGATTTCCAAATGACAAGCAAAATTTTCTCCTATCTGAGAAACAGTCCAGTTGGTTTTCTCCTTAGCCCGGGTAAGATGCTTCTCACATTGTCTCTTGTTCAGGAGTGGCTTGATATTATGAATGTGACAGTTGTAGCACCTTTTCTGAAGACATCTGTGTGTGGTGGCTCTTGATGCACTGAACCCGCTTTAGTCCACTCCTTGTGAAGCTCTCCCAAGTTCTGAGTCGATTTTTATTGACAATTCTCTCCAAGCTGCAGTCACACCTGTTGGTTCTGCACCTTTTCCTACCACACTCTTCCTGTCCTGTTAATACTTTGTGGAGGGTGTCGATGATCATATTCTGGACAAAAAAAAGTCATCAGTCTTCCCCATGATTGTGATTGCATGTACTGAACTAGACCAGGAGTATTATTACTGTTTGAATAGTAATTTACTGAAATGTGAAATGAAATATACTTAGCATTTTTCTATTTTTTAATAGAAAATTTCTTGACACATTAAAGTTAATGTGTAATCAGTCTAGAATACATAGAATTTTCACATGCTTAAATTACTGATGGAAAATATTGCACATTTTCTCAGTATTCTAATTTTGCACTAGTAATATTGCAATGTAACAATTTTTGTAGGACATTACAGAAAGTTAAGGTGTTGTGGTTAAGGTACTGAACATTAAGGTATTGACTGTTAACAAAACTGACTTCTTTAGCTTTACAGAAAAAGAACTCGGATTCAACTCAACGTTATTCATTTATTCATTTATTTATTTGGCTTGTAATCTAGATCTAATCAGATTAGCTCTGCAGTCTTACTGCAGTCTTTGTGACTAAGCTATAAAGAAAAGAAAGCAGTGTCTTGTGAAGGTAAACTGATATGATCATTAATGATGTAAGTGTCGCTTTTAATTTTGGCAGGTATATTCTTCCTCTTCTTTCAAAGTGTGTAAACATTCCATTGTTAAGATCAAGGTAGTGTTCATTGTGTGTATGTAAAGGAACAATCTGATTTTTGCCTAAAGATGTACACTGACAAGTATTAAAGTATTGCATTTCTGAAGCAGTACACACCCCAGACTGCAGACTTTTCCACTTGACAGTTTGCAATGTCTGTTTAAACAGGCAGGAGATGAAAATGACAGATTTTTTTTTAAATCATTTAATCTAACAGCACATCTATCAGCACATTTGCACGTAAGTGCAACATTTCCACATTTATTTATTAATTAATTTGTTTATTTAGTTTGTTTGTTTGTTTTACATTTTTGTATATTTTGGATTAAATGAGTTGTATCTCCCAGGATACATTGCTTTACTGAGGTTGTAAAATGCGTCAAAGTGGTGAACATTATATTGTTTCATTTAATAAATAATTATACATTCTTGTTTTCCCTGGTCATTCATATCACTCACACTAGAGTTGATTTTATCATTTCTAACAAAAAATAGGCCTTCTACAACCTTCAGTTCTACCAAGCTACTACATAGGGAATAGCATACATACTACATACAGTACAAAGTAATGTATAAACAAACCTTATGGTGAAATGTAATTTATAATGTGATTACAAATTGATCCAAAATACCAACAGAGTACAACATGTATATAACTGCTGTGCTGTGTGTAGGTGAGAAATCTATGAAGGAGCAATAAACAGTTTTAGGTGGCTGTCATAGCTCACACCAACAGGGGGCAGCATATTGGTTTACACCCCCAGTGTCAGAAACAATTCTGTATTATATTTAACACGAAGTGACTCACTTTGCTTGTTGAGGTAGAACGCGGTATTACAAGTTAGCTGGTTAGCTTGCTGGGATCTCTTCGATCACTCTCATCCTCTCTCTCTCTCATTCCTCTACTTGCCTTTCTGTCACCATAACATGAGCTAACTATTGATGCCCTGCAGGAAAATACATGTGCACACTGTCATATTGTACCTATTTGGGAATTTAATACGTTTTTTTGTTGTTAAAAGTTAAAAGATGCTCCACCCTACAACAAACACAATGCAACCATATTTTTTCATCAGCATGTTAAGACAACAGTCATAAATAGTTTCATGAATTTATATTATTGTTCTATTAAAAACAACTATGACAAACATATAAATAATTTCCGGCTGGGCAGCATGCTCTGCATCATTTGTGATCATGTTGATTTCTGATCATGTGACCTAGATAGTAATAACAGGCAAGACTTTGATAAATTATAACTTGATTAATGTGAACATTAAATCATGCCCTCTACAGGATGTTAAAATGTTCGTATCTTCTGGTACAGGTTGCCTGTTTAGATGCTTTTGACATGTATTGCATTTGTCTTGAAATATTCTTAAAGATTTTTATAAAGAGCAACTACACCAGTTACAACAGTATCTCTGGATCGGTTTGATAATTACTAAAGGATAAGAACAAATGTGGTTTAAAAATAGTCTAAAAATTTTTAAAAAGTACTTGCATGGTGACTGTACAGTAGCTAAAAAAATATGAACTTTGAGTACACTGTGATCTGAAAGTTATATGGTTATCTTATTGTCCATATTGTTTCACTTACAGCTAAAAAGTGTGGCTCACAGGCCAGTAATCTGTGTTCACCAAATGATTTTCTAATGAATGTTCTAAATTAAAATCATCTTCCTGAATTGAGACATATGAAAAAAGTGGATAGTTGTTCCATTGTTATTCCACTAGAAGGCAAAATAGAGCAAAACTCAGGAATAAAAAAAAAAAAAACTCATTTACTCATTTGAAAAAATGTGCTAATGATTAATGTGTAATTCTTCACTAGCAAGCAGAGATGGGGACTCGAGTCTGACTCGGACTCAAGTCGCACTTAAGTCGCACAAACAAAGACTTGTTCATTGTGTGTATGTAAAGGAACAATCAGATTTTTGCCTAAAGTTATACACTGGCAAGTATTAAAACTGCATTCCTGAAGCAGCACACACCCCAGACTGCAGACCTTTCTACTTGACAGTTTGCAATGTCTGCTTAAGCAGACAGTGAGTGGAAAATGAGAAAAAAATATTAATTAAAAACAAAGACTTGTGACTTAACTCAGACTTGCCCTCAACGGCTTGAGACTTGACCTGGTCTTGGGTGTTGTGACTCATGAACAATGTTCATTTCATGCAATTATTTACAGTATTTCATTATTTTATCCATTTCAATTTTTCCAATGTGTTTTGGGAAAATCGGAGACAGACTCAATATTTCCCTCCCTATATATTACATGCAAAGTAATGCCTGCGTGCAGCCACAGATTTCAAACCAACACAGACCATGGCGACAGCAAGCTCACCTGGAGCTGTGCCAATTGTTATCGCATTTGGTTATAAAGCCTTCACACAGACAGCTAACAAGCGAACGGCCACTTGCAAAGTGTGTGTCGCCAGGATACATGATGCCGGCTCAACTACGTCCAACTTCATCAGGCACCTCAAAATGCACAGGGACAGGTCAGTCACTTGGTTAGGTGAAAGGGAAATTTAGCGCGTATGGACAGATAACGTTACCGCTAGCAAACTAATCAAATCACAGTTGTAGGCTATACAGACTACATGCAGATTACAGCTTTATTGTTCCCCACCCGTTTTACTTGATTGTCATCTCATTACATTCGAGCCTAGGCTACCAGCAAGTAGCAGGCCAATAGAAGCCCTACACTCCGCTACCAGTTATCAGATGGCAGCAAATATATATGGATGTAGTCTATTGATGTAGCCTAACGTTAATCCTATGCATTAATCGCTGTTTTAGAACGGGCTATTGTTATGATATCAGTGCACCTGGGCAAACTCCGTTCGGCTGCCCAAGTGCTTATTCAGGAAAAAATATTAAAAAGTAACATCAGACAAGAAGAATTTCTTTCAGAACATGTATCACAAAAATACTGTAGGCCTATTCCACTGCAGTATTAATGTCAATATTTCTCTAATATTACTGCAGTAAATTTCACATTTTGGACAGTAACAAACCGAATGTATACAAAATAGCCTACGGGATTTTACTGCTTAATTGCAACATTGTTTAAAAAATATTGCAGCAATGCAGTTAACATAAAATAACAGCAGGGTTTTTTGTTGGGCTTTGTTGTAAAGGTACTTCCACATGTAGTATTTTGTCTATAAACAACCATAGGAGCTTTATCATCCATATTTTATAGTAAGCAAGTATATTAATTTTATTAAAATTAATCATGATTGGTGGTAGAACACTGTCAAAACAGATGTTAAGCCTTAAGAATGGAAAGGCTACACAGCATAATTAGGATGTTCATGTATCCTTTGGTATTTATTTTAAAATACATTTATCAAGTTCAAACAAAGCTTTCATGATGTTTCTTCACATTGCACATTGAAATAGCCCTCCTAAGTGACCATGCTGTGATCAAATTTGATACTGTAGTGTATAATAACAGATCATAGTACAGTACATGCTTTCAGTCCAAAACATCCAGCAATGCAGTATTATCTCAGATAGCATCTGATAAGAGAACATTCATTTCAGTCATTTGAGACTTGAGACTTGACTTGGACTTGGAAACAAATGACTTGTGAACATCTCTGTTAGCAAGCTAAAGATTAGATTCTGTGACCATGTCTCTTTCCAAAAGATCTTCGTTCATTAAATTAAGGGTTTCACAGCAATGGGGATAAATTATTTTGTAATCTCAAATTTTCCCTCTCTTCAGTATCATGGGATATTTTGAGTCCAAGGAGTGAGTATTTATTGCAATGCAATCTGTATTCCAGTGCATCTTAAAAAAAAAAAATAGAAAATCATGAAAAAAGTTCAAGAAAGTGAAAAGTTAATACATTCTAGACTCATCACACATAAACTAAAATGTGTCAAGCACTTTCCTATTTTAATTTTGGTAACTATGGCCTACAGCTTTCATTTCACGTCTGAGTAAATTACTATTCAAACAGTGTAAATACCATGTATCTCTCTGTCCAGTTCAGTACACACAACCACAGTCATGGGGAAGACTGCTGACTTGACAGTTGTCCAGAAGATGATCATCAACATGCTCTACAAGGTATTAATAGAAAGTTGACTGGAAGGGAAAAGTGTGGTAGGAGAAGGTGCACAAGCAACAGGTATGTCTGCAGCCTTGAGAGGAATGTCAAGAAAAGTCAATTCAAGAACTTGGGAGAGCTTCACAAGGAGTGGACTGAAGCTGGTGTCAGTGCATCAAGAGCCACAACACACAGACATCTACAGGAAACTGTCGCATTCATAATATCAAGCCACTCCTGAACCGAGACAATGTCAGAATCGTCTTACCTGGACTAAGTAGAAAACCAACTTGACTGTTGCTCAGTGGTCCAAAGGCCTCTTTTCAGATGAAAGTAAATTTTGCATTTCATTTGGAAATCAAGGCCCTAGAGTCACAGAATTCAGGGAGCTTTGTGTGTGTTTTTATCAAGTCGAAAGTCAACGCAGCCGTCTAAAAGGAGATATTAGAGCAATTCATGCTGCCATCTGCTGACGTTTTTTGGAGATGCCAATTTCCTTTTCCAGCAGGACCTGCCCCCTGTGCCAAAACTACTAACAAATGGTTTACAATACATTGGACTGATGCAGTAATTTGTTTTAAAGGAACCCCAACCATACAGTCACTGTATAAATGAATTATGCTTTACTGAATATTACATTTCTGTATTTGTAAATCCTTTTTTTCTGTATTGTAAATCTTTTCAAATTTGGATTGATCTGGATTGAATACTGGATTTCTGCTCTTCATGATCTATAAGACAAAATAATCGCAATTAAAACAAGTAAGGCTTGAAATATTTCACTGGAATATATTAAACTTTTCCTTTTTGAATTACGTAAAAAAAAAAATGCACTTTTTCAGTATATTCCCCTTTTTTGGAGTTGCAATAGTATATGTTAAAACCATATTTATTATTGTTTTTTTTTCTTTTTCTTTTATTTTTTAAAAAAAAATAATTGTTTTAAAAAAAACAACAATTAATTGGTTAGCGCTGTTGCCTCAAAACAAGAAGGCTCTGCTTTCAAACCTGCCAATTGACTCAGGTCTTTCTGTGATTAATTGATCATAAGCAAGTGCGACTACCGCTATAAAAGCAGGAGTTCTGGCAGTTTGCTGATGTGGAGCATATGGATGTGTGTTAACACAGGAGGAAAGACATCAGCAATGATCTTAGAGAAGCAATAGTTGCAGCCCATCAATCTGGCATGGCTTATAAGGCCATTTCCAAACTATTTAATGACCATCATTCTACAGTGAAAAAGATTATTCACAAGTGGACAACACTGAGACAGTGAAACATAAAGACAGTTTCCAAGGAGTGGACGTCCCAGCAAATTTACCCCAAGATCAGACCGTGCAATACACAGAGAAAATGCAAAAAACCCAAGAGTTGCATCTCAGATTCTACAGGCCTCAGTTAGCATGTTAAATGTAACAATGTTAATATACATTAACATAAGCAATGTTAATATGACAGTGCAAATAGAAAAAGACTGAACATGTGTTATTTTTTTTTTTTCTCTCTAAAAAGAAAAGGGCAGGACAGCTTAGGTTAGCAAAGAACCACAAGACTTCTGGAACCTTTTGACAGACAAGACCAGAGTGGAGATGTTGGCCATAATGCACAGCATCTTGTTTGGCAAAAACCAAACACAGCATATCAGCACAAACACCTCATACCAACTGTCAAGCAGCCACAGGACCTGGGCAACATGCAGCCATTGAGTCGACTATGAGTTTCTCTGTACATCAAAGTATTATATAGTCAAATCTGAGCTCATCTGTGCAACAGATTGGCCGAAATTCGGTCATTCAACAGGACAGTGATCCCAAGCACACCAGAAAATCTACACCAGAATGGGTGTATTTAGTACATGGCTTCCCCATTTTGGCTTAATTTATATTTAATAAATAATGACATTGTGTATTTCGGGTTTTTTTTTGTTTTGTTTTTTTTTTGTTTTTTTTTTTACACATGAGGTTAGATTTAAATAATTTTAGAACCTGGTAAGGACCAGATGACTTTTATTATGTCCTGAAACACAAACATTTGTGCAATACACTGAACTTTGAAGCAAAATTTTCAGTGATTTTCAGGCAGCGAAAGCACAAAGCAGCTTTTCCTAAATATATAAATTCCAGGTATTCCAGGTGTCTAAATCTATCTTTCTTTCTTCTACCTTCGTCTAGAAATGTACCCCGCATGAGCAAGCCAGAGGCAAGAATTACCCATGAGAAAAAAATGACAGGAGACGACACATTGAAGAAACCTTGAGAGTGACCAGATTCAAAAAGGAACTCAGCTGCATCTGGGTGAAACCGGATAGTGGCAAAAAAAAAAAAACTCGATTCTATAACTGTGTGCTATATGGTCAAAAAAGTCAAACTATGTAGCCAAAAACGTCACTATGGTTTTAACCTAAAGTCTGCTTTGTTTCACTGATGGAGACATGTATGGCAAACTGTTTGTTGCAATTACAGTCCTGAAGTTATCATGCCAATTTTAGGCTTATGCTATCGCAGAAAAATGGTTTGTATCAACTGCAGTCCAAAGCCATCTTCATCATTTCTAAGTGTATCTTTAGGCTGTCCATATGTTCTCAGCAAAGTAATGAGAACTTCAGCCAGAAGTTGGGCAATTATGAGTTATGAGCTCCAAATGGTTTTCAATCACAAAAATCATTTGTTCACAGGTCAAAAGAAAAACGTTCAATAGATCTCTACTAGATTAGTATTACTCCTCAATCAGAGAGAAACTAACAAATAATGGGTGTCTTTGAGCTGAATGTATGACCAAGAAGGCAATTAGCATCACCTCCACCTCTGTGACAGCTCGAGAAGATGCAGTGACTGCTTAAAAAAAAAAAAAAAACCTATGAACTAAGCCTATCATTTATCATTGCAGCAGACATGGAACAGCTTGTCAACAAATTATCATTATATGTTTGCGTCAACAGCAAACACCCATGGGGGGCTTAAAATATTTTGAACAGTTCGGATGCTTGCTGGTGTACAGATATAGCAGGCTATTTTAGAACTGCATGCCGGTAACGAGACAACAAAAGCACACACAGTCCCAAACTGAAAAAAAAGAAAACATCTTATAATTGTAATCAATGATTTTTAGTGGTAAATTTACTCTAAGCAAGATTTAAGATCACTGGTTGGTGGTAAATTAATTGAAATCAATGCACCGTTTCAATTACACTTTTAAATATGATCACTAATCTTGTGTTAAATGTATAAAATTAAGAGTGTGGCACTGTTTAACACTGTAAACAGATACCTTCAGCTTTTTCCTCAGTTTCATCATCTGCGTCTTGTTGTCCATGCTCATCTTCATCGCCATCGCCCTGGTCCTCATCAATCTCTTCCGCTGCAGATTGTACTCTGACATCCTTTTCCTCTGCTTCATCGACATCTTCCTCACTATCATCTTCGTCATCAGACACGGTAACTTCCTCCTCTTCGTCCTCCTCTTCATCTACAGCTTCTTCCTCCTCAGCTTCATCTTCCTCCATATCTTCTTCTCCTTCAACCTCATTTTCCATAGAGGCTTCATCCTCAGCCACTTCCTCCTGAACATCGTCCTCCCTATCACCTTCACCCTCCTCTGTGGTATCTTCTTCCTCATCATTACCTTCCTCTGCAGATTCTTCCTCCTTTGTCTGATCCCCTTCTTCTACTTCCTCCTCATCATCATCATCTTCCTCTGTTTCTCCATTTTCCTCTTCATCACTCTCTCCTCCTAGATCCTGTGTCCCCTCATCAGCTGTTTCTTCCTTTTCCTTATCACTTTCTTCTGTGTCCAATTCCTCCAGTTCCTCTGCTGCGTCCTGGCTCTCTTCCTCTGCCTCCACCGCTTCCTGAGTCCAGACACCGACACTCAGCAGAGCTAGCAGCAGCAACACGAGGCCATGACGCAAAGCTGCCATTTTCAACACTCAGACAAGAAGGAACCGGATCTTCCAGTCTAGTGCAGCGTCCACACCCTAAAGCAGTTACAACGTTACTTCTTTGCACTAGATAAAAGAAAGTAAACAACTCTCGCAAGGCAAGCTGCAGCAGTAGGTCTGCCTTGGTTCCTTTGCAAGCAGGGACCACTGAAGTTCAGTCACATGCACACAAGAATACACATGCAAATACAGTGACACACACACAATCAGAGAACAAAATGGAGCAAGGAAGCACAGAGAGATGACTGACAAGACCACATGTCTGTAAGGCTGTTCTTCTGACGTCCTCTATTCAACCTGTCTATGTGAGAGAGAAAGATAGCAAACATAGCAATGTCGTGCATGCTAGCACAAGAGAAAGGGCATTCACGCGTACACACACACACACACACACACACACACACACAAAACCACTCAATCTTCAAAGTCAACTAAAGCCTGTCACACATATGCGTAGAGCTTCACTGAACCTGACAGGTGATTGAGACGCTATATAAAGCGACTCTCATTACACTTCATAATCTAACCTTGACCGTACGTCAAGAAACTGAAATCAGTTCTCTCTGATCTACTTCTTTCTTTCTTTCTTTCTAGCTTCCCCATGGATATGGATAAGCAGAAGGATGGATGGTTATTTATTGCCACATTGTGTCCATTTAATAAGTTGAATTAAGAAAACTACCAAACTGTCTTTTGGTGAATCTTTGTGATTGAACACTCATGTGTTCCAGTCCATTTTCCTTGGCTGTGAGCATGTGAGCAACTGTGAGCATGTTTGTTCATGAATACAGGATAAGGAGGTTAGCACTAATATTAAGGTAGATGGGGGTGGTTAGCTGATATAAGCAGGTAAGAACTAGCTAGCTGTTTGGAATTGGATAGGACAAAATTAGTTAATAAATTTGGGTTGAAAGCAGGTTAGTTTGAAGAAAAAAAAAACTGAATTCTTTGATACACCAAAAAAAAAGAATAAAAAATTATAAATGCCAAACTGTTTATAGAAGGTCTAGAAAAAATATCCAGACCTTTCCACAATGATAGCTGATTTAAAAATCAGTCTTTACTACACTCTCATAAAATAGGCTGTACAACAGGATTGCGTGTCCTATTACACCACTGCGTGTCTATGTGTGGGAGACGAAGAGAAAGAGGACAAAAGAGAGATGAACCATTCTCATATCTCCAGTGTGGATGGGTTTACTAAAAACAATAACAGAAAAAAAGAAATACTATTTAAAAAAAAAAACAATTACAAAAAAACAAAACAAATAAAATTGAACTTGCATATTCTTAATTTTGTCTTTGACTAGATTTTTAATAAATCAAATTTTAACTCTGTTTCTGTAGTTTTAATAACTGCTCATTATTTTAAAATAATAATTATACTTATAATGATGATGATGATAAACATTTTTGCTATTATTATTATTATTATTATTAATATTATTATTATTATTATTATTATTTAAATACCATGTGAAATAATACTGAGAAATTAGAGATCATATACTTATGTCCGCACTTTGTTATGTCACTTTCAGTTCAGTTCTGTGTGAGTTCAGCAAAGTGTTTCACTTTTTAATAGACAGTCCATTATGTAGTGGGGCTCACTACTCTTTAGTAATAGCTAGCCACTATTTTTTTTTGTAAAATGCTCATACAATGTATCACCCCTCCTTACAGGCAAGATAGACAGTATAGTTACCTTAAACCA
>JAOVYU010000067.1:21489368-21502257 GCA_025674565.1 Synodontis membranacea
TTATTATTATATAACACAATAATTGTTACCTGTTAGCATTATAAAAAATATTAAAAAAGGTCATCTTAAAACCGAACACAAGCATTATCATGGATATTAAAATGAGATTCAGGTTTGCACCGTCTGAAAGCAAGTACCTGTGGTTTAGGGACACTCTTCTTGACACGGTTCAGGGTTTTTCGATTATAGCACTCCCCACCAAGTTTGACCCTCACGATTCCTGAGTCCAAGGGCTCTGCTGTTATCTGAGGAAAAGTGTTTAGGGCCTCCTTCAGGGCAAGAGAGAAGAGAGAGAGAGAAAGAGGAAGAGAGAGAAAGAGAGAGAGAGAGAGAGAGAGAGAGAGAGAGAGAGAGAGAGGGAGGGAGGGTTAATGCATGAAAAACAGCAAACCTCAAGTGTGTATCTGCGAAACCCAGTAAAACCAAGGTGATACCTGGTGTTGGGGATTCATGCTCACTCGCTTCAGAAGCTTCCTTTTCTGCTCACTAAGAATGCTGTCAATTTTCCGCATTGGAGGCAGGTACAATTCATCTGAAGGTGGAAAAATTCAATAATATTAAAACAGTTTAGACTCATTTTTTGACAGAGAAAGCAATCTGTAATCTTATAACCCTCGTACCCTCTGTGTCCTCCAGTGCCTGTATCATGTCAGGGTCCAGAGCCGTACTGACCAGCATCTCCACATAGCTTCGGTACATCTCTCGCATAGCCCGGGTATTCAGGCCTGCTCTCACAGAAACTATAAGAAATAAACCTGGTTAAACACTCATACACACACACACACACACACATAAAGATGTACTAAAGATAAAGAGTTTGGTGCTTACTCTCATCATCGCTGGCAGAAGAATCGGAATCAGATGAAGAGGGCACTTCCTTCAGCCACTTCCTTCTCTTCTTAGGTGGAGGCTCGGCCTTTACTTTTACTGGCTGCTGTTTTGTTGGCCGTTCCATCTTCCTCTCCACTCCTGCTGCCCTTTTCTCTTCCTTCTTCCCTTGTTCTGTCACAGCTGCTCGTTTCTCTGCTTTCTGGGGCGCAGGAGGTGGTGGCATTTTCTTTTCTTTGTCTTTCTTTTCTTCTCGCTCCCTAATTTTCCGTTCCTTCTCTTGCTGCTCTTTTACCTTGACGTTGTTCTTCTCTCTGGTGTCACGCTGTTCCTTATCTTTCACCTTTTCTCGGTCTTTGTCTTTCTCATCTCTCACAACGCGTGGCAATGTCTGATTGTTAGGAGGTGGGGTCATCTTTGGGACTGGGTGAGACTGTGACTGCCGTCTGAATGGTTACAGGAGACAGGTGATTTTAGATGTCATACTAAATGATATTGGAAAATATACATTAACTTATTGACTAGGCACATAGGCAAGAAAAATTAATGATATAACACACCGGTGGATGTGTTCTTTTTATATTCATCTGTTGGAATCTGTTTAAGTACCTGAGTGTCACAGACGGCCTGTGCCAGGGCTTGCGAGAGCAAACTCTTACATAGTCCTTCTTATTCACATTCTCCAGGAATTTCACATATAGCCGCTGGTACCGTTTTTTAGCATCACCAAAGTAACCAAGATACTGAAGCAGGGAAAATAAATGAGCAAAAAAAACCAAATTACACAATCGACAAAAAGCTCAAGTGAGACCTGCATGTTTGCACAGAAAGATCAACTGTAGGCTAATCTATGTGGTTATGACACTATTATTATATCCATCTAGTGGTTATGACACTATTAACGGCTTATGTTTCTGATGCAAAACACATTTTTGGAATTGACTTACATTGCTAGTTGCACAGAACTGTCTCTGTCCATCTTTAATTTCTGGTGCAAACTTCTGAAGCAGAGCTTTCTGTACACGCCAAATAGGCGGAGGCTCCCGACCTGTCTGCAAGGCCAGCTTGGGACAGGAACAGAGTTGAAAAAATCAGATGAATCTTAAGGCAAGGATAGCATTTATCAACAAGCATCACATGACCAAATGTGTTAGGTGGCGCAGCAAGATAATTTAGCAACAAAAAACCTAAAATATTTAACATGCTGCCTATTCTATTAAAATATCTAGATATAACAGTTAGATTATAATCATTTCAATTGCATTATCAATGCATTATGTGTGGTTTTGACATACCATGACAGGTTACATATTTTCAGAATAATTAAAAAGGTTTTTATTTTTATTTTAAGGCAATTATATTTTTGTGCCTTTGACTACTGAAGATAGCACAGAATAATAGAAACCAGATGAAAGTGAACTAGATAAAATAACAGACAGAAAACTTAATTCAGCAAATAGTGTTGTGCCATGAAATATATCCACTAATACTCTATGCCTTAGGTGTCTTGCATATAACTTTTCACTTCTTTAAAGTATGCATGCCAGGGGATTCAACTGTCATGACAGTATGTAAGTCTAATACATATTCCATGATTTAACATTTGCCGAACCATCCACTTTACCCAAAATGATAATGGAAAATGTTCTCCACAGCATGTACCTTAAGGGTTTTGATATCTTCTATCCGTACCACAAATTCATCCCTTTCCCTAAAGATACCCTCTCCTCCACTTTCACTCTCATCCTCATCAGTCTCTCCTGAAATGGCAGCACCGCTCTGTTTCTGTGCCAGGTGTAAGGGCAAGATTTGAGGTGCTGGGGGTTCTTCTGGAGATGGAGGAGCTGGAGCAGGCTGCTGAGGTCGAGGAGGGCTTGGGGGTGTGGGCGTCTCAGAGGGTGGAGGAGAGGCTACAGGCAGAGGATGCGGAGGAGAGAGGACAGGTATGGAGGGGGCAAGAGGGCTGGGTGGAGGTGAGGACTGCTGAACTGGAGGTTTCTGTGGTGGAGATGGGTTGTCCTCCAGCTCAGGAAGGGGTGAAGGGAGAGAGAGTGGAGGAAGAGGTGGTGGAGAGGGTGAAGATGAAGATGCAGGTGATGATGGAAAAAGAGGTGGAAGCGAATGGGGAGCTGCTTCCTTAGGTGAGTCTGTAAAGGAAAAGGAATATTTGCAATGTTTATAACCATACTACCAAACATGAACAAGAACACAAGTACCTACTGGCCTTTAGTGCTCTAATGTGGTTATACTCCTGTATAGGGTTGCTAGGTGTCAAGCTATCTTAACTTAGATTTGTTTGTGCCCTCTTTTCGTACCTCCTACTTTTGGAACACTCAGCAACTCCATTTCTTGGTCTTTCTCGTCTACTCTTTTGTCTTGCTCCTCTTCCTCATCTTCATTTTTCATTTTTTCCTCCTCAATCTCATCATCTTGCTCATCTCTTGATAATATGGAAGATTCCATAGACTGTGTATGCGAAGAAGGCTGTGTGTGCATATGTGTTGGGGTATGTGGGCTTAGTGAAGGTGGCTGCTGTGTTGGTGTCAGAGGCGTAGGAGGAATTGGAGGAGGAGGCGGAGGGAGAGATGGAGGCTGCATTGAAGAGGTGCTTAGCTGCGGAGTGTCATATAGAGCAGAGATCGCTGAGGAGATACTCTTTTGGAGGTCCTGATTCTTCCCCACAGAGTCTTCTTCATCTGAGGAAAAGGATGGAAGTGTTTCCAGATTCCTCTTCAGTTCTTCATCCAAGCGCTTACAAGGGCTTGGGCATCCACCAAGAGACAGCCCTCCATCGCCTTCACTATCCCCATAACCAGACGATGCTGCAGGTGCTGGTGGAGGTGGTGGTTGTGGAGATATGGGATGGATACCTCCACTTTTTCCTGGAGATGAATCTCCATTTCCAGAGCTGCTCCCTGGCCTTTTCCCAGATTTTAAAAAATCCAAAAAAGAAGCCACAAAGCCAGTCTTCTCAGAATCTTTGTCTTCCATCTGAAAAATGGCAAAATACATGAAGTAAACACAATGAGAGCAAGAGCAAATAAAGTAAAAAGACTACAGCATGCAGGCAATAAGGCTCACAGGCAATTTATCAAATATGTTTGAGGGTAAAATATGCTTAGTTCTCTCACATCTTGAGTTTTGGACTTGTTCTTGTCTATAGGTCTGTTCATATCAGGCACTCCTGGTGTCCCTGGACTCAGACCCAAAGAAGGAGCAGAGCCAACAGATCCATCTGACAGGGCTGGGTCAGTACCAGACAAAGAATCTGTCCGTAAGAGGGCATCAGAAGATGACATGGTACCAATAGGTAGCTTGATCTACAAAAGACAATAAAATTAGACATTTGTCAGTCATACGAACTTGGACCTTAATGTACCCTGTCATCAAATAATATCCTAAAATACTAAAGGAAAATAGGGTAAATCTTTCTTCCAAACTTGCCTTGATAGGTTTGATTGGCTCTTGGTGCTGCTGCTGTGGCTGGTGATGCATTTGTTGTTGCTGCATGTGTTGTTGATACATCTGAGTCTGATCTTTGTTGTCCATCATAGATTCATCTCGCCTGCCCCTGCCTCTCCCTCGGCCTCTGCCCCTGCCTCTCTCAGGTATATATCCTGTTCCACATTCTCCCATCATGGCCCTGGAATGGTGGGGCTCAGGCAAGGGGCGTATCCGTGGACGGCCACGAGGCCTTGGGGGACCTTCCCGTTTGGGCTTGGTGGGCTTCCTGCCTCTCTTTTTTGGTCCATCTTGGGGAAGTAATTGTGGAGGTGGACCAAGAGAGGGATATCCAAAATCCAGGTCACCCATTAGGGGACTCATGGTTCCACTACCAGATTTCCGACAGCTAGATACAAGGTCAGGAATCAGGTCAGGAAGTCTTCGGCTATTTAGACGAATGTCAGCAGGAACGTCAGCCTTATCTTCATCATCCTCAAATTCATACTCCTGTGCATAGCTCTTTTTGGGAAGGGAATTAGGATCAGGTCTCTCCTTCAGCAAGTGGAAAGAACTGGATTTCAGGAGCTTTTTGGGTCGGGATGAGCAGAATATTGGAGAGGTGAGTCCTCCTGACCCAGAACCAGAACCTCCAGAACTTACCATCTTAGCACCAGATCCTTCCCCAATATTTGCCCCACTTCCCATTCCAAGGCTAGTTGGCTGAGACTGGATCAGTCCAAGTTGCTCTGTATTGACTGTTGATGGTAGCTCATGGGTCTTTAAGGAATCAAGGTCAAGGTGCATGGTTCCGTTGTCTGTTTCTGCAAGATCGTGGCAATACTGTCCATAATCCTGATCACCAGGGTGACCAAGCATGTCATAGCTTGCACCTGTATCATCCCCTCCACCTTCTCCAGTTGATTTTATGCCCTCCAAACCTTCTTGTCCAGTCTGGGCTTGAGAAACTCCATCTTGACCCTGCCCTGTTCCTCCAGAGCAGCTTGACTTATACTCTTCAGGGCAGAACATGTCCTCCATGCCAGGAAAGAAAGAACGCTCTTCATCTGGAAGGAGAGAGTCCGGGAAACAAATAGATGTTAAAGGAACAAACCTCTGGTTCTGATGGGACTGGTTCTGATTTGTATTTGGCTTCACTGCTGAGCCCCTAGAATCAAAGTGATGGTCTCCTTGATGCTGCTGGTCAAGCTGAGCTTGCGGAAGCTGAGAAGAATGCGAGGAGTGAGACTGTTCTTGTTGCTGTGCAGTTGCAGAGGCTGACTGAGAACCAAGGTGGTGATGGCTCTGTTGAGTTTGATGCTGAGGGTGAGCATGGTGGTGGGAGTTAGGGTGTTGAGCTTGAGGGGGCTGCTGCGATTGGTGGTGGTGATGGGAAAGGTGATGCCCATGGGAGGGGGTAGATAAACCCAAGTCAGGCTCAGAAAGATATGAATGTAACTCAGAGGGATGGTGTTGTGAAGGATGGTGAGATGAAAGTCTCTGTTGATCCTGTGATCTGTGTCTCTCAACACTTCCTCCAGTTCCAGTTCCAGAATTACCTCTTCCTCCCTCATTTCCTGCTCTATCATCCACCATTCCTCCTTCTTGACTTGAGGTTCGAGAAAGTGAGCGCTCCAGCATGTCCAGAGAAGACACTGTGGTGGATTTTGGATGGGTTTGGTCCTGCTGCTGAGAACCATGGCTATAATGACTAGCAGCTTCCAACGCTTGGGTCTGGAGTTGAAGCTGTAGTTGAGATGCTTGAGGCTGGGAATGGGTTTCTGCTGCTGTAACGCCACCTGCTGCTTCCATTAAAGCCTGCTGGCTAGCAGGGTGCTGCTGTTGCTGAGTGTCTATTTTGCTGCGGGTTGTGTGGGAGAGCACCGACTGTAACAAATGAGGTGGCTGACGGGACTGGTCTGTTGGAGACTCCATTAATGTTTGAGATTGAGACTGATGCTGTTGCTGCTGCTGCTGTTGGTGCTGTTGCTGATGAGACTGATGATGTCCTGATTGCTGTTGGTGATGGTGCTGCTGCAGATCAGGTGTCTTGCGAATGTAGGCCATATCTGCAGAGTCTTGGGGCTTTTTCTGAAGATCCATATGGGGATGAGAGTGCAAGTGAGAATGTGTAGGTGTGTGTGGAGTGTGTTGATGGTGAGAAGATGGATGCTGTGAAATAGAATGCTGGGAATAAGGATCACCCCGTCCATAGTGGACCACTGAGCCCATTGAGTCATGGTGATGATGGGAATGGGAATGAGCTTGATCTGGGTTCCCTCGTCCTCCTCCATCTGTAACAGATCTGCTACTCTTCTGCTGTTGTTGTTGATGTTTGTGTTGTTGCTGCTGTTGATGTTGTGTTTGGTGTTGTTGCTGATGCTGCTGCTTTTTCAAAGACATTTCCAACTGACTGTCCAGTGATGCTCCATTCCCTGTTCCAGACACCGCAGCATTTGATGTGGCACTATGAGTTCGAATAACACTTTGAAGATGATACCTTTCCTCTGAGCTCTTGCCCATCTCATAAGATAAACCCTTGCTTCCATCTTGGGTTGGAAGTACTGGTGGTTGTTGTGTAGACTGTGAGGAATGATGGCTTTGAGGGGGATGATGATGGGATGCTTGAGGAGTAGGACTTTGAGCCTGAAGTAGATGCTGGATGAGGAAATCGTCATCGTCATCATCCTGTTGCGGTCGAGACTCAGTCACACCAAGCAAGCTTGTATCAGACTTCGGTTTGGGAGGGGCTGAGGGATGGTACGATTGTGATCGAGGTCCTCGGGTGTCTGGGTAGCCTTGTGGGGAGGGTAAGAAGGAAGGAGAGAGAACAGAAGATAGGTATTTGTTGGATCCCGTTCCAACAGGTGATTGGACAGGTCGTGAAGGAGCAGGAGAATGGAGACCAGGGCGAATGATTCCAGAGTTGCCAGATGGAGATGGGCTAGAATCAGGGATGTGGTATGACCCTCCACCACCAGCCACATTATTTCCACCTCCTGTACTGGAACTTCCTCCATTGTTACTCCCACCAGCTGATCCCCCACTTGCCCCTGAACGTAAAAGTGCAGGAGAGTGCCCAGAGGAAGCGTAGGCCATTGAGGGGCTTCCAGCTCCCCCTAATGATGGAGGCAGTGAACCATAACCTGCATCTGTTCCATATACCGATTCTGCTGGAAATGACTGGCTTCCCAGATTCCCATATCCTTTTGCTACTCCAGAAGTCCTGGCTGAAGGGAGATCGTGTGTCTGTGGGGAACTGAACCCCGCATATGTCTGAGATAAGTGTGATGGGGGCTGGCTGGGAGAGAAAGATTGAGGCTGCTGTTGGGGCGGTGTTTGGCCTGTCAGACTATTAGATGACTTAACTGGAGCCACTGGTGAGCCATAGCCTGAGAGACATGCTTTGGGAAGGGTCTGTTGAGAGGAGTTGGTGCTGGGAGCAGGCTGGGAATGTGTTTGTGGAGGAGGCACAGACTGGGTTGGTGGCTGCTGCCGAGAGGATGCGGATGCAGAAGTAGAGCTTGGAATGGAGTTTGATTGGCGTGCACTGGCAGATGCCGAAGAGGAGGAAGATGATGAGGAAGATGATGAAGCAGAGGACGCAGAAGGTGGTGTATGGGGAGTTCTGGAGGACGACCCAGAGCCAGAGGAAGAGTAACCACTACTGGAGCTACTTTTTGCTGCCTTCCCAGGTCCACCAGAGGATGACGATGAGGAGGACCCATAAGAGGGTTGGACATTGGGTCGATACTGCTCCGTCCTGGGGGAAGGCTTGTGGTCAGAGGATGGGCTGTGCTCTCCCAATGGACTGCAGGAGAGACCAGCATGACGGGGATGAGGGGCCTGCTGATACCCAGACACTCCACAACTGAGGTAATGTTGGAGGGGATGAGGTGTGGAGGAGGGAGCTTGCGCTGGCGAGGGACGCTGGTAGTGCTTAATGACACTGTCTTGTCTTGGTACAGTCCGTTCTTGGGAGCTTGGCTGAGGTGGAGCTGGAGCAGACGAGAACACTGATGCACTATATAACTGTGAGGACTGGTCCTGAAGTTGTGAGGACAGCAGATTAAACTGGTGAGACTGCAGATGGCGTGCAGAAGCTGAAGCTGCTGAGGACGCCTGAGCAGACGTAACACCACTACCACCGCTAGGATCATGGCTCCCACGGTAGGCTGCAGCAGCACCCTGAGATGACAACAGACGATCAAAGCCCAAACTTGACTGAGAGGGTGTCTTAATGTGCAGCAAAGGATCATGTGGAGACAGGAGGCCGTTTGAAGTTGGGCTGAAGGTAGGAGTGTCCTGTAAAGAGAGTGAGGGGGTCACCCCAGGAAAAGAGCGTCCAGAAAATGAAGCTGGGTGCTGGTAGGCTGATAAGGCAGAGGATGATGGGAATGACCCAGAACCAGGAAGGGCACCAGAGATGAAAAGCTCTGCAGGGGCAGGTGTGTGCATTGCTAAAAAAAGATGAAAATGTACAAAATTCAGAGATACACAGAGAAATGAGTATTCAATACACATAAACAAAACAAACAATAAGGAAATTCCAATGCTGTTGTGCTCTGAATAATCAATAAGCAGAATTCACAAAATAATCCGAAGAACCACAGAACAATCAGATGCTCTATTATCATTTTCAAATGTATGCCTTACAAGCTGTTGCTATAGTAACAGTGCACTTGCTGACTGCTCTAAATGTTTAGTGATGTGCACATTATTTAAATCTATTAATTTGAATTTGGGACTCTTTATCATGTTAGAACTTACCAGTCTGCCAAGATGGAGTGCGGAACTGGGAGAGTAGAGAAGAAGCAGAAGGTGGTGGCTGTGGTCCTCTGGACTCCAGAGCTGAGATCAAGTTCATAACAGATGGATCTGGGCCTGAAGGACTTGCATGGTGAAGGCCAGCATCAAAAAGCCCAGATAAGCCTATAAAACAGAACACAAATTTCAAAATTAATTCAACAAATCAGGACAAGCCCAAATGGGGTTCACAGCCAATATAGCCTACCATACACGTTACTGTGAATTTACACCTAGCACAGACAGTTATGAATTTCTATAAGGGGTGAGTCATATTGCAATATACAATTGCTATTGTCAGAAATACATCATGTTACATTTTCTGAGAACATAACAGTGCTGTCTTCTATTACACTGATCATGACATGTTTCATAACCTAAAAAAACAGATTGACAATAAGCAACTAATGGGGCTCACACACGGCACTGCAGCACTTCTCCACCGACCAGCAGTTTCACAATAAATACAAACCCAGGGCTATCTACACCCTAAATAGCTATGTGTATCTGTCACATAACCCTACCCATAAAACTAGGAAGAGTTTCTCTGAAGGAAATCATGTGATGAATTGATAGATAAACTGTATTCATTAGACACCACTTCACAACTACAACTTGCACATGGCAGGCTACTTCACTGCCTCGTCTCCCACTGCTACTGCCTTCCCTTTTTATCGTATTATCTTTTATTATATTCTTTACTTTATTACATTCTTACTACACTTCTTTCTATTTTTACTTTATTATCTTCTTGGCTATCTTTAACATTTTATTCCCTCTATATATTTTTATTACTCTCTACTATTCTTATTTAACCTTGCTTACTTGAACAGTCAAGTTCACTACGCGTTGTATCCTGTATAACTGCATATGTGACTAATAAAAGCTTTGCACGTTTGAACTGTAAAATACAACTCTCGTTTGATGTTCATTTTCATTCAAAAGGACTAGTAAGCATGAGGCACAAGCAACACCTTTGTTTCAAAGGAAGCACACACACCCAAAGACAAGTGTGACAATACTTTCATGTTTAGTAAGCATACAGATGAAGAAATGTTTAATGGCTTCCCATCCACCAAAGTGTTCCAATACTTCATCATTAGTGAAAATGCAAATACATTTGCATGCATTACCAGATGATGCAAATACACAAAAGCTGTAGCTGAAACTCAAATGTCTTTCTAGCGTTCAGCTCCTTTATGTTATCCTATGTAGGATGCAAACACACTGAACAGAAAGACATTTGGGATTTTCCCTATAAAACAACAGAGTTTTTATTTATCACAGGAAAGAATCAGCTAAAGAGAGATAGGAAATCATTAGTCAAAGTAAACAGGAAAATCAAATCTGAAACATTAAATTGCAGTTTTAAAAAACGATGGTGCTCTTCAAACCTTTCAAACAAGGTCTTTTGTAAAGTCTGTCACTATTAATATTCTACTGAATTGTTGCCGAGACATGAGTTCACCCTGAGACATTAATCAGAATGTGTGTTTGACTGATGCTGCGTTTGACAGTGTGTTCAGTTGATGGCCAGCACTATTTTTAGCTCTACCTGTATGCCCTGCCTCTGCTCACGTCATACCTGGGCAAGAAGAGTAACCAAATTCAACAAGGGTGCTTAAGCATGGCACAGCTCACATGAAAATTGTGACCATGTGAATGATTAAAGGTAATTTCCTAACGCGAGTCGTTCTACAATGCTCAGTATAAAAGCACTGTAAATTACTATAAATCCAAAAGAAGAGCACAACAATTACAGATGCATTGTCACTCACCCAGACTTCTCCCAGCTGCACCCCATGCACCACCCTGTCCAGAGCTGCCAGGATGGTGATTGGTTGCATAACCTTGTAGGGGATGTGGAGTGGCATAGGCTTGCCTGTGGAGGAGTTCAGACTCTGGATGGGAAGATCTGGAGCTACCATACACCAAACTGACAAAAAAAAAAAAAAAGGATGCATGAAGAAGTGTGACAATTTTAACTGACAATTATGTTAAATGTTATGGAAACAACTGAGATGATGTAACAATCTTCAGTTCAGTGGCGTGGTTAATGCAAATATACAGATCTTTATAAACATTGAGCAAACATTTTTTTTTTATTTTATTTAATTATTGTCATTATTAAATAATAACAATAAACAATTATGTGCAAATAAACCAAGTCTCTGTGATCTATGAATGTAGTCAGAGTTATTACTGTGTCACACAACAAAAGCAGTTAGTAGATCAAAACCTTTGACCATGACTAATACTTACATTTAATTATATAGCTCAATGAACTTTATTTGTCAACATGCCTTTCCTAACTGACTATGTATGCACTTGTATGCAAATGTAGATGTGTAATCTAATCTAATCTCTGGTTAAGCATTTGTACAATAATTACGACAGGCCCTAGTGAAGGTGTTTATGTAATATGGATATAACTACATGCACGGTATATAAACTACACGGTCAGAACTTTGTGGACACCTGATCATCACCGCCATACGTCGGTCTTCGCTAAACTGTTGTTACAAAGTTAGAAGCACAAAACCGTATATGATGTTTTCGCATGCTCTAGGCAGTTCGATTTCACTTCCCTGCACGCTAAAAGGCCCAAACCTGATCCAGCACGACAATCTCCATGTGCATACAGAGAGCTGCACGAAGACATGTTTCGGGCCTGCACAGAGATTTTACCCCTGAACGCCTTTGAGACATCACCTGACCTCAAATTCCCACAACCGCGCTCCAAAATCTAGTGGAAAGTCTTCCCTGAAGACCGGAGTTTATTATAACGGCGAAGACGGAACTAAATCTGGAATGAGATGTTCGACAAGGACATACAGACAAGACATGACAGTCAGGTGTCCACAAACTTACATCCGATTATTAATGACATTACATATAAGCCAAAGAGTCCTTTTTAATCCAAGCACGCCGTGTTGATTTAGAATGCCCTAATCTCAAAAAAAAAAAAAAAAAAATGTAAACGAATATTACTGTTTGAAGATGCAAAACACGTTCGTAAATCGGTTTATGATTTGTGTACACTATATAATCTGCGAACTCATTAGTGCGAAGTAGGAATGTTGATCTGTCAAATGCATTTCGTTATTATATTTACATTATTATTATTGCTTTATTACGAGGTGTGCAGGAGTCGAAAATGCATAACTTTAAAGCAAAGCAAAACCAAAGGCAGAGTCAATAGCGAGCAGATTCCTGTCTGAAACCGTGGCAATATTCATACATGACCTGAATACAGTGTGTGAGCAGGAACACACAGCTCTGCTCTCCTGAATTATCATTTGATTTGCATTTTTTTTTTTTTTTTTTTTTGCAGCGCATCCTCGTGAAGGATCTCGTGCACGATGCATACCTGAAAGCCATGATGCATGCACCTTAGATATTTGCATTCTCCCTTTAGTATCAATCTAAATATCCTGTGACTGTTTAGCGGGAACAGATGTCCTAACACACACACACACACACACACACGGGCTAACACCAGACTGGAATGGTGGTACATGGCTAACAGCTTAGCACCACTAGCATCTCCGGCAAGTCCGGGTGGGAAGAAAACACTTGCTCGGGAATGTTTTTGTTTTTATTTTTTTGAAAGAAATATATACACATATAGATAGGTTTGTATATTTGCACTCGTTTCCAGGTGACGTGTTTAGGATCTGTCTGCTTGAACAAAGGCTTCTGTGCTGTTCCAGGTGCAGGCCTATATGCGACAGCGGCCACCATGATGTTGTTAGCAAGCTAACGTCAGCTGGATGCTACACACCAAAAGCACTGACACACACACACACACACA
>JAOVYU010000067.1:21588744-21602850 GCA_025674565.1 Synodontis membranacea
ATTTTTCAATAATATATTTCAAATATATTTCTTAAACGTCTTACATTAAATCATGCTTAGTAACAGGAACATTCTTATTACTGTTTGAGAACCATGTTCGTCTTCATGGTGCACCAAATGCTGGGGATCAATCCAGATTATTCTTATGATGCAAAATTCTCTTAAGAGAATCTTATCTCCTCACCATTTAATCCCATCCCCAGCATTTGATGCATCATGAAGACATCATGAAGACATATGTTGTTTCTTTTTTCTTTTTTATACAAATCTTCCCTTAAATAAGATGTGCACCCCACAAAATGTTAACGTTTGCTTTACCTTTTCCATTTTTCACTGGTTTCTTTGGATCCACTTTCACTGTATTAAAAAAAAAAAAAAACATTAGAGTGTTACACAATGCTGCTTACTTACGGGCAACATGGGTTCAATCAAGGTTGTTTCACATTTACGGACATGCGTTACCAGTTGACTGGGCATGATGTCACATTATTAGCCGTTAGGAATTTAGGGTGTATTAAATCCGCAAACATCTGTTGGAAGGTTGCAGAAAAACTCTATGTTCTAAACTCACGACTGAAGTGCCTTTGAGCAAGGTACCCACCCACAACTGCTCCCAGGGCACTGCTCCGGGTAAGTGTGCTCACTTTACTTATGTGTTTGTGTGTGTGAGTGTGTTCACTGGTTGGATGGATTAAATGCAGAGTCTAATTTACCCCTCTGGGATTAATACAGTATCCAAAAAGACGGTTTTCCCCAGTCCCTGCTGATAAAAAGCATACTTACAACATTAAGCTCAGGGTTTCCACCACAGCTATCAATATTTTTTTTTCAATTTTATGCAATTCTCAATTCAATTCAACGCAGGACAGCGGGTCGCTCACCTGACTGAGGAGGGGTCATTGCTGGGATCTTCGTCCCAGCAGCATAAGGCCTGCTTCCTGGAGCCTGATGTCCAACAGAAAGTATAGTAGATTAGAACTGCTGAGGAAGGTGTGTCATTTTCACCTTCGCTTCAGAGGATAATTTCACCTCGAGCCTGTACATTTGCACCGTCTGAGAACAGTTCTGTAAGCATAAATACTGTTCCGTGCTCATCTCTGGCCTTATTCACGATCACACTGAGCTTCCATTCATCACACCTCCTACTATTTGTCTTTACTCTTCATCAACAGTATATTGTAACGGTTTATAATCTTCATCTTCATCTTAATCAAATCATATTGCCTCTGGCTTGCTCATAACAGAATGAAACCTACATCCAGATTTCTGTAACGCTGCTTTTGGGAAATCTTTGTTAAAATGCTATAGAAATCAAACGGCATTCTTTAGTTTTGTATCCTCGATGCCTAAAACGGTACTAATCCTGTTGTGTATGAGTACATTTCCAAGTCTTACAAGTCTTTCCCTTGTAAGGGATGGTAAGGTTAGCCAAGATGTACAGTACATTCATGCACTACAAAGACGTACTTACAAATGGTGTCTATTGTCAGTAAATAATCCGTAATATCAGGCGGCCAAAATCACTTTTCACATGTAGATCACGCCTACAGTACCATGCAGCAGCCGTGTCAGTTAATTATTTCATGGTGAAGGAGGGACATTCTACTGTTAGTCCAAACTGAAGAAAAGCATTTCACCACTAATAGTGGGACTGTAAATGAAGCCATTTTAAGCAGAAGCAGGGGAGAAGTTTGCTCAGTTACTATACTCACCCTTGACCCGGGCCCTGTAGGTAAATCTCTTGTAGGTGCTGAAGGTAAGCTAGAGGAAACTGAGGATTTTTTCACAATGTTGGAGGGTCTTTTTAGGGAGGATACTTTAGCTTTGGCAGGAGGTGCTTTGAGTGTGTTTGTGTCATGAGATGAAAATGACTGAATCAAAAGAATACAGACAGTGAACGAAAAAAGTGGAGAGGTAAAGAGTAGAGGGATTATAAAAACAATGCAAGAAAGCAAAATGATCTCTTACCCGTTTCTCAGTGTCAATATCAGTCTTGGCTTGAGCTGCCAGAGAGAAAGATATGGGTCAAAACAATTTGTTAAACCTTCTTTTCTCTCTCTCTCTCTCTCTCTCTCTCTCTCTCTCTCTCTCTCTCTGATTGGCCCTATTATACCAGAATAGGCACATGTACCACAGGGAACTGCCATGCTTTCAGAGTTCCTAGAGAAACTGCTTTTCCTGTACTTGATATACTGTGATATATATAAAAATGCATGTGGGATAGGATGCTAGCGGTTCTGTCCTTTTAATAACAATAATGTAGCAACGTCCACAAGAACACACAAACAAATTTCATGCAGCTGTGACATGCTGAATGGGACTTGTGGAAATGTGGCCAGCAAATGTGGCCTTCATCAATCAGCACAAAAACAAGGCCACATTACCGTCAACCAAGATAATAGCACGGCAGGGTGACAGAAGTTATACGAAAGTAAAGCTTGGAAAAAAAAAAAAAAAAAAAAAAAAGAAACGTTTGTGGGGCAACAGGTGATTTCCTTTATTGCCGTTTCTATTTCGCTGGACATTCTTTATACTGTAGCAAAGGACAATGCGGCATAGGTTAAAATAGCTTTGAAAAGCAAAGGAAGAAGGAAGTAAAACAAGAGAGACTGGACTGGGATTGGGGTGAACAAGACATAACAGACCTTTGAACTGAGACACGGGTACACGAGATTTTCTAGGTGGTGATCCAGAGGAAGTGACTGGAGAGTCCTTCAAAGGAGGAAAGACTTCTTTTCCATCAGCCTCTAGGCTTCCTGGATGATGTGTCAACTGAGTGCTCTGGTCTTCGAGTAAATCACTGTGATTACCTTCGTGTGGTTCCAAGTAAGAGTTTCTCACTATCACTGAATTCAGACTCTGTGTGTGTCCTTGTGGTAATAGCACAGCATTGTCAAAGTCCTGATTTGGTGTAATGCTTCCTTGGTTATATTCACTGCTTGGATCCTCTGATAAATTGCCATTGGAACAATGTGAGTTGGGCATACTGGGTATATCTTCTTCTCCAAATTGTGTCACTTTCAGGTGATCTGTCACTGTTTGTTGCACATCATCATTACCTCTCTCAATAGAGTCCATGTGGGAGGGTCCATGTGGGAGAAATTCTTCAGAAACAGAAACACCCTCGTTTTCTCTGATCTTGTCCCCAACAGCTGTGAGATCTTCCAGGGCTGCACTGCGGATTAAGAAGGAGACAGGGAGGTCGTTCTCCAGGGACAGGCTCTTGGCACGATCAGGACTGACCGTAGGTCGGCGGTGGAGAGGCTTCGCTGGGCCACTCCAGCTGGCCATCAGAAAATGTTCTTCTTCTTCTTCTGGTATACTTTGGTTAATAATGCCTCGACCCAGGTCTTGCCAATCTTCGTCATAACCTCCTGAAGCGAAGTCTGCTGCTACATCTGGAAATATTGACGCACGTGCTTTCACAGTCCATGATAATAACATATTTTGAATCTCATGACCTAATGGAACTCTTTTACTGCTCATAAAGAACAAAGACACAACTAATCATTGCTGATTATCAATGTCCAACCAATCAGTGCCACTTTTCCACAAGAAGAGAGAGCTGATTTAAATATGAACAGAACTCAGACAAGATTAAACAAAACAAACAATGCAATGGTAAAATCATTAGTTTTGTTTCCGCTCCATGTTAAAGAAAACCCGTCTATATGTTACACAGTATCAAACAAAAAGGCACACAGATTAAGGTGGCATGGTGTGATAAGACGTCACTGGAAAAAAGAAAGTATGCCCTCCTTTAATTTTATGTTATTAGTTATCAGAACTACCTTTAGCCACAACAGGTGTTGGATTGGCCAAGTCAAAGTCCAGACATCAAGCCCATGCTGTAGCAGGATCTTAAGATGTTCACAAACAAATGCATTCAAATATCAATCACCTGAGGCAACGTTGGAAAGAAGAGAAGGCCAAAATGTCTCCAGAATAATGCTAGAGACTGATAAACCTTTACAGAAAACATCAACTTCACATTATATTGCTAAAGATAAAGCAAAACATTCTATGCCAATGAATAATTTTTTTTTGATAACTGACGGAATTGTTATTTACAGGACCGTTTATTGTAATTTATTGTAACTTGTTTAATTTAAATTAAAACTTACAATTGTAGGAGGGTGTACTTTCTTTTTTCCCCATGACTGTACAAGTACGGTTTAATAGTGAATAGATAGGGATGCTCCTATCCAGAACTGAGTATTAGTATTGGGCCAATGTTGCCCTGAAACCTTAGATCAAAATTAAAGAAGACTTGCCATCTTTTCCTAATTTCAGTAGTGTCTGTAGTTCAGAACACAACACAGATGGCTCAGCACCATCATTACAAGATTATTTGTTTTGAATGGCTCAGAAATAGAAACTCCTGGTATCACAGATTACTCTAATGCGCATAAAATGGGGATCAGTGCATCCCTACTGCTAGATTCTGAAAAATGAATGTGATCGAGACAAAACTTTAGCAGTACCTGTCGAAGACGTACCCGTGGGTCCTCCTACTCGTTCATAAACGGCATGTATCCGTAAGGGAAAAACGAGCAGGCATTAGTGAACTGTAACTTGAAACCATTTTCTCATGAATGCACACCAGCAAAAAAAAAAAAAAGAAAAAAAAAAAAAAGGAAAGCTGGGAAGGTAGCTGCCATTGTTTGAATGCAATCCTTTTTGTTGTAAAGCAAACTGTTTACTGTATTAGGGTGAAGCATAAGAGAAAGCAGTTCAGTGATGCGTGACAGAAAGTTTTTCTAAAAAGCTGCTTTGACACGCCAAGCAGCTGCTGCTGAAAGTGCCTGTGGCACTTTGCCGAACATCACACCCATGTCACTGCAGTCATTAGAGACTCACTGCAGTAAATGATTGAGAAGTTCCACTACAGTACATTATCACCTGACTGAAGGAAAGAGTGTAACAAAGTTACGCATCTGTGCCATGATAGTAAAACACAAACATGTTAGATCTTCAGTAAAGCAATGCTCTGGCGTGTGAGGAACATTCACTTAGAAAATGGAAAAGAAATGCCAAAACATTAAGGAGTACAGCCCGTAATGCGGACACCCAAAAGCAGATAGCTGCTGCAAAAGCAACGCAAGGACAAAAGATTGCGGACATTAGTAAATTGGTCCAAGGCAAAACCATAGCATTCCGGCAAAAAGCAAAACACATCGATCATGAAAGGCAGCAATCAGTGGTTGGTGGCGCCTACCACTCTGCCCATTTGAATCAGCAGGAGCAGATGCTGGCTGAGCTTCTCCATGTGCTTCGGCAGAATCCACCAACCCCTCTATTATAACAAATGAGACCCTTTAATTAGTCAGCACCAACAATAGCTGCAGGTTAACTCTTTCAGGGCAAAAAAAAAAAAAAAAAAGACTCATGGGACTTTGCTTAGATATGTTTTTCTATTATATCTTCAGGGTTAATATTATAAAACATGTACAGAAAGGATTAGCGGTACGGTTAAACTGGACACAATTAGTCTGGGTTGCCTGGAAAGGTTGTCTATTATATATCAAATGTCAATTCTGTCAAATAAGCTGTAAAAATTATACCTATTATTTCAGCATAGTTTTTAAGATGATGAGTGTTTCCAAGCACTTTAGGGCAAATTTAAGAATTAAGAACAAAGTAAGCAGTTGATTTGTTGTTGTTTTTTTTTTCTTTACCGCATTGCTCCTCCTCATTAAGGGAGGCGGTCTCATCCTGAGGAAACTCATGTGCTAAAGCTGTCTCTTCATTGACCTGTTCCTCTGTAAAGCACCAAAAGAGAAGAACACTTTAAGGGCTTTAAAAAAAATCCCGTAGGCGATTTTGAAACTGGGTCCTATATGTTTCACTAGGCTCTGGCACTTCAATTTGAGCGACTATATACAGTAGAAACATGGGATTTGAGGCTGTTTGTTTAAAGGGATCTTGGACAAAATTCATAGGGGATTATTGATCAATTTTGCAGGATTGCATAAGAATGAAGTCTTAATAAAAGCCCTGTCTACTCAACATGAACTCCAAACTTTACCCAAACGTAACCATTCAAAACGGCATCCGAAATGAACTCTCGGGGAGTTTTTCATTTCCACTGGCTTGCTCATTGTGAATCAAACTCTACGTCTGGTTTAACGTAATGCTGCTTTGTGACATTGTCCATTTAAAAACCTGTTGTCCTGTCACTCACTTTCATTAACCATTTTATCGTGATCTGGGGCACCAGAGAATATCATTGGAACACTTTGTGCAAAAGGTGGGAAAACCACAGAACCCACAGAAACTCCACCCAGATAGTCAACCGAGCTCGATGTTGAACCTGGGACCATGGAGCTGCCATCAAGCAAAACTACTCTCTGAACCACCCTAGCACTATACAGCCAATATTAAATTACACTGACATGAAGATGGCTTTTGGGAACTTTGACATATTTGAAATCGTAAAACTGCACTCAAAACAATACACCTGCCAAGGCAAGGTACTGTATACAGTGTGTGATGCTAGGCTAAGTAAAGATAGTACATTACAATTATTGCTTTGAGTGTGGCAAGCATATTCCTCATAAAAAAAAAAAAAAAAACACTCTTCTGGGAAGGATTTCTACTAGATTTTGGAGTGTGGCTGTGGGGATTTAATTTCATTCAACATCATCATTCATTCACAAGAGCATGTTCACTGGGATTGAGGTCAGGATTCTGTACAGATCACTTGAGTTCTTCCACTCCAACCTTGGCAGGCCATGTCTTCAAGGAGCTTACATTGTGTGCCTCCATCTTTTTGTGAGGAAGAACCACATGTCGGTGTGATGGTCAGGTGTCCATAAACGTTTGTCCATATAGTGCAATTATAATAAATGAAAAATGAGACCTAACTCTTAAAATTGCTTTTGTGGAAATTAATGTTCATTTCAATAGTCATTGTATGAGGTGTGGCTATTAAATAACAAGACTGCGTGCTCCAGACCACTACGATCCTGAGACAGTACGGCAGTCAGTGCAGTGGACAAAACTGCTCACTGGATGAAGAATTCTTCACAAAGTCTAAGTTACTAGGGCATGTTGATTGTTTTCTTTGGCATTAAGAGTGTAATTACGGAGAACTGGGTTACAGTGAACCAACACTTTAACAAAAAAGTTCTCAAAAGAAAGAGGCCACAGCTGTGGGAAAATGGTTTCCTTCTTCATCAGAACAACGCACCAGCACACACACACACAGCTCTCTTAATGAAGCAGTTTTAGGCCCAGAAACGCATCACAACATTATTCACCTGATCTAGCACCATGCCACTTTTTCTTTTCCCTAAAATCAAGTTCTGAATTCAAGACAACTTGTTTCGCACCTGTTCTAGAAGTGCCGAGCTTCTGAGGCAACTAACGGAAGAAGACCTACTGCGCTGCTTTGATCAGACCAGAACGCTGCGGTGTGGAGTTGCAGAAGGGAAATAAGTTGAAGCGGAAAGTAATTGAAATGTAAATTTTCTTCATTAAAATTAAATGACACAATCGGTCTCGTCATTTATTAGCCACACCCTCATATTTTAAAAGGCAACCTTTAAATAACGTATGATGTTTGGGAAAAAGTTGATTATATACATGTTCAATCATGGTTAAAGCGAAATGGGAAGCAGCCCCTACTTATAATCCAATCTGAATCTGAATTATAAATATTAGATATTTGTTTATAACCACTAATTTTTTTGTTCTACGTTGCTTCAAATTAAGAACATTATCGTGGGTATCTGTGGAAACATGTAGGACCGAGTTTCTTTGAAGGAGAAATACTCTGGGGAAGAAAAAAAACATGGAGAGCAAACTTGATGAATGAAAAACCAATTCACATGCAAATCCATGTCAGCCAAAGTCTTATTTCAAAAGGCTTATTCATGAAGCTAACTCCCAAAACTACAACAGAAACAACAAATTGTAAACATTATTTGTGTTATACTGATCAAGAAAATAAAGCCACTTGCCATAAAAATAACTAGTTAAGATAAATAACTGACACTATATCATAGTTTAAAATCATAATCCATGATAAAAAAAAAAGCTATTTATATTGTTTACAACACTAAAAAAAAAGTTCAGAGGAAAACACATTCCACAAAGTAACAGAAATCTCAGGGCTTCAAGCAAATTGCAGTGTTTATCATGGCGCACACATGCACTCCTTATCAGCGGGAGTCATATAAGCTTCATATCCCTTCATTATTGGGAGGAATAAAGCAAAAAAAAAAGAAAAAATATATCGACTGCTTTGTAATTTTATATAACCGTACTGAAACCAAATGTTCAAAATATAGAGGGTTTGAGGTCAGAAAGCATTTCAACTATTTATCATTTCAAGTAAACACTCAGTTAAAATTAGAAGGCTTAAAACACGGCAAACGAAGTAAACAAATAAGACGCTGAAACTGAACAAACAGAGGCTCCCTTAAGCAACTCAAACTGCAGGCCACACCTAACTATTTCAGCCATTCATTCATTCAACTTAATGCAGAGTTCATGCCACGCTATGCCTCCTCACCAGAGGGGGCGCTCTCTACGTTCAAGATCTCAGTCTCTGATATTAGATTATCTTCTGTCGGACTGACTGAAGCATCCTGGGACACCTCTGGAAGAAAAGACTTCACGGTTACTTACAAACATCAGGGCTTTTAGAATTCAACCACACTCTAATTCTGTACTCTAAGGCAGCGGTCCCCAACCCTTTTTGTACGCGGACCGGGTAGAGGCACGGGGGTTCGCATAGCGGGTGTGGAACTTGTGTATCACCTGTTGCGATGAACCCGTAACTTAGGGAGGTATCTTGGTATATTCATTTAAATGCAGCTTTCTTTTTGCTGGAGGTCTGTGACCCTTCTGCTGTCCCATCGTTTGCTCGTTCCTTTCTGAAAAAGCTCTCCAGTGAATTTTGTTTCTGGCTCATTTTTTTCAAGGGTTAGCTTGTACCGCTGATGCATTAAAGGCCGTGCCAGAGTCAAATGCGGTAGTGAGGCGAGGGCGGAAACTGTCGTTTTACAAAATAAGATCTGGAAGACCATAATTTTAACCACAAATTTTTTTCTTTCCGGCCCCGGTACCAAATGATGACCCGGGGTTGGGGACCTCTGCTCTAATACATACTCACTATCTTTTGTAAAAATGACATACGTTGTTTACCCTCACTGCAGGATCTGGACAGTTTTTCCATCTTGTTTGTGAAAGTATTAAGGGAGAAACTATGCACTAGTGAGGGCTGTAGACTAGGGAAAGCTAGGCCATGTAGTAACGTGTGCAGGGGTCACGAAGGGCGTGAAGACTCGAACATTATGGCAGCGCTTACAGCATTTGAATTTGCGCGACACAAGGGAGGCTATTGTTCATAGGGTTGGCACACTTGCAAAAGGCTGTCAGTCAGTACCACCACTGCATCCCCCTGTTTGTCTTTCCACGTTTTATTTTTTGCTGGCAGTGTAAAACAGTCCATAGTCATATTATGAAATGATCAGGCCTACCTTAATAAACCCAACTGACCCAAGTCTCTACTGATCACGTTACAACATTGGCTCAGTTTGCTAGCAATATTGCAGCCATTTTGGATCTTAGCACTGAATAAATTAGTAGAAGCTAGCAAGAGCTTAAGCTTAATCAATCTCAACACTTAATCAATGACAGCTGATAACTTCAGTTACAAGAGACACAAGATGCAAGAGAGTGTCAGATCTAAGAAACTTAAAACGCTCCTTTTAATGCACGTAGCACTTCTTGACTTTATAGTTTTCAATTATAGAAGAGAAATGATTTATAATCGCACACTCCGGTGTCACAAATTGATACAGAGGATGCGTTCCCTTCTGAGTCTGTCTCCTTTCAATGTTTCTTCCTCTTGTTGCCTCAGACAATTTTTCCTTGCCATGGTCACCACTGGCTTGCTCTGGACTTTTTGTATAGCTGCTTTGAACTGAATTTGTTATGGGAAAAAGTACCCATTACATCAAGTTCATGTTCATATTGCTTAGTGATGTAAAAAAAAAAAAAAAAGAAAAAGAAATTGTAGAGCCAGATTTTAGAATTTGCTGGAATGGGTAAAAATCTGATTTCCTCGTTCACACTTTTGCCCATTTAACTGGGATGAGAACTATGATTCTGTCTGTTTTTTTTGTTTTTTTTTAAAGTCAGATGATCTACACACACACGCATGCATGCACGCATTCACACACACACAAACACACACACACACACACACACGAACATAAACATCTGTTTATAACAGGGCTGAATCAGTACCATATACTACACTAGTACAGAGTTTTAAGAGGAGGCTGACCCAGATGCCAGGATTACAGAACGGAGCATACAGCTGCAAAGTCTGGATTGAGGGCGCTGTCAAGCATGGCCTTGTTGTCTTTATGCGAAGAGATTAATACAAAAGACTACATCAGAATGTCACTGCCATACCAGCTGCACTCCAAAGCAAAGATAAAAAATCATAGATAACCCTATGAACGGTCTGGAAATTACGAACCCAAATAAAGAAAAACCAAACAAAAAAAAAAAAAAAACAATATAGAGGTTATATAATCTGAACTGTGTTTTAATGCCACTTCAAATTCCCTAGGTTTTTAATGGAAAATTTCATGTAGCGATATACAGTAATTGAGAAATTATGCTAATTAGGGATAATATAACATATCTGCCAAGTTCATTAATGAAGCCTAATTATTTTATTCAACACTATTAATCTCTCAGTAGCGTATCACCTTATTTTTCACACATTTTCCAAGACATGATTTCAACGCTCACGACAATGTCACGATTATCTCATGCAGGCACAATGAACTCTGTTTAGGAATAGACTTGACAGTCAGATTTGATTCATTTGCTATTCTGGCAGCCCGCTCATGGCAGTGTCCTCTTCCGAGACGATTACATTTGTCCTTTCCCTTTATTTAGCATGCAGTGCAAACGGAGCACAGGCATACAGTAGGGTCCTAAATGCACTATGCTGAGTCAATCAGATGACTGTGTTTGAGAGGTACATTATCTCATACACAACATGGATTTGGTTTTAAAATCGTTTCGTTGAGTTATCAATACAAGCTCAATTGTAGGTGTTCGTACGACATTTGGACTTCACTCTATCCGTTCTCTGGTTAGGATCCTAACACAAGCTTGGCAAACTTCCCAGTAGCCACCTCACCTTTCATTGGACTGACGCCATTCTCCAACTGCTCCCCATGGTGACGGTCGTTGATGGTCATGCCAGCGAGGGAGTTCGCCATAGTATCGGCCGAGTTGTAGTAGTTAGAGTGGCTGTTGAATGAATCGTGCTGCTGGTCCATGGCAAATAAGGATCAGTCTGAGAGGGTAGAGAGGAAATGGTGAAGGGGCAAAATTCGAGATCCAGGAATAAAAGCAGAGGGGTGGGAATAGAGAGACAGAGAGAGAGAGAGAGAAAGGAGGAAGAATTTATTAGCTTATTTAGCTTGGAGAAGCCCTACTTGCCAAGCACATCAGTCAAATTCCAGATAAATATAACCTCAGGACAGGCAGAAAATCCATAGAAGTCCAAGTTTCTGTACAATGATGAGCCATCAAGCCACTCTACACTCCGTGTAGAGTGTTGGCTTATATCCACAGAAATCATTCACAAAGTTTGTTACCTTCTGCTTGAATCACAGGCTCAATTTAAACAGACCTGTTCAAGCAGAGCTATTTATATGTACTGTAGGTCCAGCATAGGGTTTCAGACACACTCACCAAAATAGTGCGGACAAGCAGAAGTGAGTGTCCTTTCTTATACCAAGAGCAAACACTTCCTCTTGTCTGTGACTGCCTACTTTATTGTCCAAGCAAATATACACAAAAACAGGTCAATCCATTCATAACCGCATGCTATTTACGGAAATAAGTGAATAGACTGCATTGTTTGTGTGTATATTTGCTTCTACAATGAAATAGACAGTCACGGACAAGAGGAAGTCCTGTTTCTAGAGAGGTCACGATCATCTATATACTACGGTCCTCCATTGTTTTTATTATTGCATGTGATAACTATAGACTTAAATAGAGGGGGTGTGAAGGTCTTGTATAAGCTGCCAACCTATGACTGGACAAGATTTGCAAAATAAAAAAAATGATTATATATCCTGTTTAATGCATTTTTCGTTGTTCCTCCACACATTTTTTCTTTACATGCACACAAATATGACATGGACAGCCATGACTTCTAGACAAACTCTGACATGTACATCCATTTGCCCTCTGAGCTCAACGTGTCTCTCCATATATATACAAGTCCCAGTCTAGACATGCAATCAGAAATGTGGCCATAGCGGCAGTTCCTCCATTAGAAAGAATGCTACCCCCAGGGCAAATGCTTAGAAGTGCTGTGTGAGGGGAAAGTGGAAAGCCCTTGACTAAGCCCTGAACCCTGTTACAAGGCAAGATCAGCTTAACTGTATCCTTCACCTTACTTTCTGTACAGATGTCCGTCTAGACGAGCAAGGCAAGGGACACCTGGCTGCACAGGGTGCCAGATTAGGACCGCCTTGGGAATAACCACACTGTTTGACCAAGCGTCCTTGGGAGACGTTAAAATGGTAGGAATATTTTGTCATCGACGTATGAAGGAATAGAACAGAAAGAACAGAAAACCGCTTGTTCATTCCCCTTTTAATCTCAACATTTCAACAGCCAGCCAAACACAGTATATGTGTCATAGAAGGTTAAGAAAATGAAAGAAATATTGAGGACAGACAGCCCTGGATATTCAGCAAGATATTTCTGTGGCTGGTGGGAAAACTCTCACCTGGTGTATGTGCCTTTACGATGCTCAAACTTTACAGAACATGTGATGTTTGCACAAGGATCCGGCTGTTTTGAGACGACCTTTTGCTCCCTCGCTGGCTGCCACTCCTGTCAACCGTCAAGGAACCAAATCAGGTTTCTGACACGTCCACTCGTCTAACGGCAAAAGTAAAAGAAAGCCGTAGCGAGGGATATCTCTCTAAAGCAGGACACGAAAAAACGGCAAACCCGAGACGGCCTATACCTGCTAATTTACTAATGTACTCGACTCCAAGGACAGTTCGATATCACCTCATTCTTACAAAGGTGTCATTGTTTGGTGTTTTATTGGAGGGAAGGGCAAAGGTAGGCATTTAAAGTGTCAAGTATGGCTTAGGAATGCAGCCTTGGCCCAACTTCTGTTTCTTCCGCAAACCCACCAATGCAATAGTGAGATGAAGCTTGGCGTGAAGTATTAGATAAGCAACAATATTGACACAGCACTGGAAAGACACACCTCAGTTTACAGTTATTACACTTGGAAAACACAAACCTTTTCATACACATAGGAAGCATGCCCAAAAGGTTTCTATGCATTTTCACACCCACGTGGTAGCAATGATGCTTTTCTAAACTGCACATATTTACTGCTTGTTAGTGTGTGAGAGCAAAGCGTCAATACCAAAAGGCTGCACAGCCTGTTATTTGCACTTCATGGTCTTCTAGACATGGTACTGAGGGTGTGTCTGACAAGGAACAGTACAGGATACAAAATAATTACAGCCATGACTGGATGATTCTGTAAGATGGGTCACCTACCCTGGATTAAACATTTAAGTCTTACAGACATTACTACAGCCACAGCACAGCGTTAGGTAACCGTCCCTGCCTCAACGTGCCGCTGAGTGAAATGAGTGTCACGTTCACTGACCTAGAAACACATTTCACTTGCTAGAAGTTCACACTGAAATGTGAAATAGAGTTAGTACAGTGGCTTGCATAAGTATTCACCCCTCTTGAATATGTTGTAGTGTTACAACATGGAAGTCCTGTAATTGGGATTTTATATTATTATTATTAATTTATTTTTTACAAATGTATACAAAATATCATATTAAATTGTGAGGAAAAATCAATGTAGCTTGCAATTATTTGCAAATAAAAACCATTAAAGTTGTGACTAGATATTTATTCACCCTTGTTAGTCTCATGGTTGCTTCTTTGCCTGATGCCCTTTTACCTGGCTCCTCTACGCAGAGTCATATGCTTTCTATTTTTAATAAAGGACTTATTGGTACTTTATGGGACATTCAAATTTTCTCTACATTTCTAAAAAAAAAAAAA
>JAOVYU010000067.1:21695054-21708693 GCA_025674565.1 Synodontis membranacea
CTGTTACAGAAGCATACACTCACTGTGGTCTTCTGCTGTAGTAGCCCATCCACCTCATGGTATGTGCACGCTGAGAAGCTTTTCTGCTCACCTTGGTTGTAAAGAACGATTATTTGAGTTACTAAGGCATTTCCTCCCACAGAACTGTCGCTCACTCTGTAGTTTTGTTTTTTTGGACCATTCTATCTCTAAACTTTAGAGACTCTTGTACGTGAAAATCCCAGGAGTTTCTAAAAAAAATACTCTGCACCAACAGAGTACTCTGCAAAATACTCTGCACCAAAAATACATCTGGCACCAACAACCATGTCATGGTTAAAGTCACAAAGATCACAAATTTCTCCCCATTCTGGTGTTTGATGTGAAGTGAACATTAACTGAAGCTCTTGACCTCTATATCCACGATTCTATGAATTTTACTTTTATCACATTGTTGGCTCATTGGATAGCTGCATAAATAAACAGGTGTACATGATTTTCTTATAAACTGGACGGTTAGCGTATACTATAATCATATACAGTAAACCCTCGTTTATCGTGGTTAATCTGTTCCAGACTCTACTGCGATAAGTGAATTTCTGCGATGTAGTATTTCCGCGTAGTTAGAGCATAGAAAACCTGTTTACGACCTTCTAAATACGATTTTTAACATTATTAGAGCCCTTTAGACATGAAATAACAACCAATTTTTTGGAAAAAAAGTTAATAAAAAATAAAAATAATTGACTCAAGACAACCGAGCGCGACCCGCATTTTCACTGTCTCGATCAACTTTTTAATGAATATAGTGTATTTGAAGAAAACGCAATAGAGTGAAGCCGCGAAATTCGAACCGCAAAGTGGCGAGGGTCGTCTGTACACAATTTGTCTTAAACAGTGTTTGTGGAGTAGTGAAAGGAATGTAATTAAACTAGTAGTTTAACAACATTTTACCTGTTTGTTTGTTTGTTCGTTCATTTTTGTGTACTTAAACTGCAAATAGTTTTGGGTCATTTCTCAAGAATACTGTTTTGTTTTTTTGTTTTTTTATTTGGTTTGTCTGGCCAGTCAAGTGAGCACAAATGAGTGGAATCTTCACTAGCATTTTATTTTTTTTTTTTTTGCATTTTGCTCTAATTTCATATCACATCTTTTTTTTTTTCACAAAGTGAATCTACTTTGAGCTTTTTATAAGTAGCTTTAGTTTAGTTAACCAAACTAGATTTCTGTCTAGTTTTTTTTTTTCTTTCTTTCTTTCTTTTGTCATTCAACTTCTTCCACTGTGAAGTAACTGCTAGCTTCCAGGGATATGTTTTCAAAGTAGCTTCCTCAACACTGGCGGTAAATAGAGAGCTATTTCTGAGACTGCGCAATACCAACACTCGTCAACAGGAAGCGCGTGATCGTTCCCATGATGCCTCGGTGCCTTCTCAGCTGAGCAGAGAGATTCCGGCAGGTTCCTGGAGCTCTCGTCGGTGGTGCTCAGGTCACCATTATAAATGGGAAAAATTAATTCCACTAACAGCATGGTAAGTGCTGAATTTAATTTCAGAACACGTCGGGGTTTTTTTTATTATTTATTTTTTTTTTGTAGCCATTCAGCGTTAATAAAGGTTGGCTACCATTAGAATTGGCTACAAACAAACGCTTTGATGTGCAGCGTCACTGTGTACATTTTGTAACGCGCTTGTCATCTACATTATGCATGAAAGCTTTCAGAAGCTTATTGTTACATTTGTATTGTTACATTGTATACTTCACAGTTCTTGGCGTGGCTTGTCTCGTGTTGCAATTCTGATATGACGGTTATTCTGGTGAACCGTTTGTGACGTCGCAGCTGATCTTTTCTCTTATCTGTAAACTCTGATACTTTGTTGCTAATTCAAAACACTAACCGACAGTCCTCTAACTTTGCCTCTGTGTTTTCATATCCTCACAACTCCTATTAATCAGTAAGTCAGAGCCAAACCCTGTGCATTAACCTGATTTACGTCCCATAACTCGGCGATTAAGGAAATCTCAGAATTGTGTCTTTTATAAGTATTAACATGCCTCAAAAAAAAAATATATATTTCCTTTTATTTTCTGCACCCATATTCGACATGTGCCTGCTCTCCGTGTCGTGATTGGCTACTGATTAATATCGATTGGTTAACTACTTGAAGGAGTGAACTGTTAACCAATCACGGGGCAGGAGGCGGGATATTCCTAGCCCAAGAAGTACGCAATATAAGTGGTGAAAAATATTTCCAGATTAGTACATTACTGCTAATGAGTTTGAAAATAAACATTTTTGGTGATTAATCAAAGATTAGGTCAGAAGCTTTTTGCAATAACTTCTTTCATCCTGATTGCTTATATTCCTTATAAAGTCTCGTTTCAGATCAGTTTCAAATGCAGAGAGAGAGAGAGAGAGATTTAACTTTGTGCCATGTTTGGTTTTTCCCCCCCTTTAGTATATCAAGTTGGAGTAAGAAGAAATTGAGAGGAGACATGCTTGCTACACAGCTCACTGACTCCGTTCTCGAGGCCAAAAATGTCAAAGAGGTGAGTATATTGAGATCTCTGAAACCCTTGGACCTGCATGCTGATCTGCTGAAGAATTTCACCTGCGCTTTTTTTTTTTCTTCTTCTTTTTATTCCCGAGTGTTAATATTCAGGCGTAGTGGATCTCACTGAGCCGGTTGTTTTGTTTCTCATTAACACCGTCGCTCTACTGACACACTGGTGCACTGAATCAGAAGGTCAAAGGTTTTCCTCGGTATATAAGACAGGAGATAAGAATTCCAGTTGTCTGGGAATGACTGCTTTATTTGTATTGTTTGAGATTTCATACAGCAATGAAGGAAAAAGTAGATTCACTAAATTCAGCTTAAATTTATGAAGGACCAGCTACATACAATTCCTTGATTCTAAAAGTCAGGACTGAATGCCGACAGCTTTTCCCATTAAGGTTTAAACATTAATGATTAATTTATGGTTGTAAAAAAAAAAAAAAAAAAGTCAGAACTTGAAGCAAGTTTTTATTATCGACTTTTTATTTGTCTCGACAAGCCACATTGTCACGTTACTGATCAGACCATTGAGGGTAAATGAAATAAAAATATCTATGATAGACAGTTAAATTTTTTTTCTCAGTGAACTAAATCAGTTACATAAATGCATGTAACTGGCTGCAACAGGCTGCGACAAAGAATCTGCAGACCTGTTTTTTTCAGGTTGTCTGTTTGTCTGAGCGTCCTTGATAGCGCAATATTTCTAGAACAAGATGCGTCCAAAGGTTTGTAGGATTGATATGGAATCATGATTGTAACCAGCAGATGAACTGATTAGATTTTGGAATTGATCCAAACTGGGTCAAGGTCTCATCAACGTAAGAAGAAGGCAGCAGAGGCACTTCCTGCCTTCTTAATGCATTTGAGGTCAGTTGTGTACTGTTGAGGTAGTGTTGCTATACAGGAAATTGCCCTTTTCAACAACTGTAACAATCCAAATTATATCAAGAATTATATCGACTAAGTCAATTCCATTGGTGTTATTTATTTTTTCCCCATATGTTGACCAATTCTGCAGGGTCAAAACTTTGCATCCTTCCTCAATGGCTTTGTGGCAAAGACGTGAGTGCTAAAATTCATGCTAAGGGCACATTCTTTTTTCCCCATAATTCCCTGCACCTTTTTTTTCATCTCTGGTGCCTAGTAAAGATGGAAAATATCCTAACATGCTCACGTTTCTGAGCAACCTTGCTTTGTGGTTCTCACACTCAGCTCTCAGGTCATGTTCTTATGTGTAGGCGGTCAGCTGACATCAGGTGACATGCCAGCCTGTCACTGTGGGTCACATTCATGTGGCATAGCCTTGACTGAGCTACAATCGTCACTTCCACTCTGCTTCTTGCTGAACAAAACAGGTTAGGTTTGTAGGTTTAATTTGTCTGAGGACCAGTAAAACAGCTCTTCCTACCACATGTTCAGATAGCGATGTAGCAAAATAATAAAGCTTCTGTGAGCACAGGTCTTCCTTTTCTCAAGTGAGCTGTGCTGCAGTGTTCTGGCTTCATTATCCAGGTATACTGTAAATAATCTGGGAAATGACTGAGACTTCATACTTGTATTTCTGGACCAAGAAAAGTATTAAAAGAAAAATCTTAATCAGTTGTCTCTCTCTTTTTTTTATTATTATTATTACTTTTATTCACTGCACTTGCACAACCTTCTAACACATATTGCATTTTATATTTATTTTTTTTAATGATGTAGATTAAACTATCATTAGATAGATAACTGAAAATTGTGTAACTGGAAAAATTATATATTTTTTCACAATAAAAAAAAGATATCTGTACTAATTAATGTGTAAACTTTTTTTAAGTTGAAATTCCGTGCTTTACATAACTATGGAAATTGTTGGGGTGTCTGTAATGATCTCAGTATCAGCCCAGGCAAGATGTAGCCGTTCTGGTGTTTTACAGTCCATTAAATCAATGATTATCCCATTTCCAAACCATTACCAGCTTGTGGTTACATGTTTTTATTTGTCCAATAACATGGAACATCCTCTCTGCAGTGGATCAAGGAGAAGATAGCGCAGACGCTGAAGACGTTGCAGAAGCGCTACGTGACCACAGATGCCCCGGTGACCAGTGAAGACTCCGAGGCCAACCAGCTGTGCTGCGCTCTGGAAGCCGTCTTCATTCATGGCCTCCGGAGTAAACACATCCGCACGGACGGGGCAGGAGCACGCAACCGAAAAGGAGGCTCACTTCCTCAGCCCGTCTTCTGGAACCTACTTAAAACCATCACTCACAGGCATGTTATAGGTTATCTTTCCAAAATTGACCCAGTCATTGCTTTTGACCTACCTTTCAGCTTAGTTGGAAAATCAACGTAATTCTTTTGATGTTGAGAGGCTTTTCTGGTCAGAACGGTTAATGAGGAAATGTTTCAATCCTCACAAGGCCATGGGGTAAGTTTGTGACAAGGATTATGACAAGCTTTAACACTAGTTGAGTCATGGTCAAGTGATTCTGCTTTGTGTATTTATACCTAAGGGACAGTTTTAATGGCTTATTGTTCTGTTACTTTACTCAGATCCCGATTGACTGCTCAACACTGCATAACAATAACAGGAACTGTTTGTCTTGAGCAGTCAATCGGAACCTGAGTAAGACTTTGATCTAGGTCAAATTGCACATTGTCTTACTTGGTAATGTGATTAATAATTTCTGCATAAATTGGTTTAGTCAAAGCTCGTCATGTAAAGTATTGCACTTGTATTTAGTGAATGTTGGAACTACTGCCGTATTTCAGTTTCCCAGAATGTCACATTTGGCCCTTTTGAGGAAAACCCTTAACCATTAAAAGCTCCAGAAGTCTTGTAAAATGATAAACCCCAGACCTCTTTCACGTAAAGATATATGGAAAGGAAAACTGAGATTTTCCTTTTGGAAATTAATGAAAGTATAAAGTACCGGTCAAATGTTTGGATACACCTACTCATTCATAGGTTTTTCTTTATTTTGACTATTTTCGACATTATAGAACAAAACTTAATACGTCAAAACTATGAAATGACACTTATGGATCATGTATGAAATTATGGTTTAAACAAAAATGTTTCTTATTTTAGATTCTTCAAAGTAGCCACCAGCCATTGGATAACGCCAATGTATTGGCGTTATCCTAACCAGCTTGACACCAGGTTAACTGGTGCTAATTTTCTGCCTTCTTAATGCGTTTATGTTGTGTTGAGGTAGTGTTGGTATACAGTAAATAACATTATTCCACAACTGTAGCAATCCATAATATATCAAGAACCACTCAACTAAATAAAGAGAAAGGATAGTCCATCATTACTTTAATACATGAACTGAAAAAAATGTGTCTCCAAACATTTTACTATTGTACTTTATGTAAAAATGAATCAATGGAAGTGTTATGATTATACTTTGAGACACATCTTAAATCTGGTTAAAAAAAACAACAAAACATTTGACTGGTATATCAGGGTGACAAGCCATTTTCTTGAGAGCTTTGCCGCTCAGTTTTTGAATGAATTGGTGATTAACTTATGAGCCACTTTTTGGCTGTAGAGCCAAACAGTTCTGAGCATGCAGAAACCATTGCAGTGGAATTTTCACATGAGAACAGTTAAGCCTAGAATGCTTTCAAACGTTTTTGCCATCATTAGCTTACTATACTAAATGACAGGACAGTGTGGGTGGTGTTTTAAAAAAAATAAGACAAATGAATACTGCTACCAAAGTAATGTAATCTCTGTTTCCCATTGATGGTGTAAAATTGTCACTGGATGGCGTCGTCCAGTGATTGGACGGTTAAAGTTTTATGCGCAGTTATGTCCATATGCCAATGGAACAAGCCTGTCAGGCATTTTAGATCAATGGAACAATGTCTTAACTGAAAGATATGAAAGTGAAAACCAAAGCAAAATGTGCATTGTAGACATAAATTCATTAACTCCTTCACTGAGATTAGTGTGAATCTGCGGCACTTCGCTTTGTTTTGTTTTTTTTCCTTTGCATTTCTTGCACTTATCTTCAATGGACTTGATCACAGAGAGCAATATTAAACTCATAGTCCAATTTAAGGTTACAGAGAGTTTTGTCACCTTGAATTATGCTCCTAAATCGCCTTTTTGTATAAATCTGTGAACTGATTGCAGCATCACATTTTATTATACCACAGAGAGGATATGAGATTTTATCTAGCTTATAACCACAAGATCCTCTCTCAAACAGGGTTAAATACATCAATGATAGTGTTCCTGTAATTTAATTTTAGGCTTTGTGTTTCTGATCACAAATAAAAACAAGTACTACCAACAAGCTCCTTTAACGAAATAAGTGCTCTGTTTTACCTAAGCCTAATTTCCTTTAATAATGCCTTTCAAGGTTTCCTTTAACAATAATGTGAGGGCGCTAATTGTGAAAAACACTACTGTTTCCAACTAGCCCAGGTTAAGATTTCTTGTGTCATTGTTAACATAGCATTTTTAAGGATGTGCTAGTGTTGACAAATTCATTTATTTGAAATTTATTTTTGAACATCGCAGCAATTTCTAGCTGGGATTGAGCAGTACATAACCTGGGAAAAGAAACCATATTCCTGTTGACTTGATTTATTACCAGACATTTAAAATGGTTGGGATGAAATAACCTTAAAACTTCAATTTTTCCTTTAGAGACGTGATTCTGGAGCTAGAGGGCCTGAGCTTCATCAACTCAGACGTAGGCCGGTGCAGGGCATGGGTGCGTTTGGCACTGAATGATGGATTACTGGAGTGCTATCTGACTTCACTTCTCCGCGAGAGCACCAATCTGGGGGCCCACTACCAGCCTGGTGCGCTGCTCCTTGACCCTGAGGAGCGTGAGGTGCTACTTAGCCTTCTGCAGGGTCTGGCCTCTCTTGCTTTCCAGCTCTCTTACAAATCTGCAGTGCTCAATGAGTGGACCACCACGCCACTGGCACTGGCTGGTCTATGTCCACCATTGCCTATTGAAGACTTGTGGCCTCCCTCTTCACGCCGAGAATCCTGGGATACAGCATCACAGTCATCCGGATCTGGGGGCTCAGGGAGAGGCCGGGAAGGCAGGACTCCCTCAGACCTCAGCCTGGACACTGCTGGCTCTTGCCATCTCTCTTCCAGCTTTGGCTCGGAGAGAGAGAGCTGGAGCTGCCAAACAGAGAACAAGAGCGCCCTTGGAGAGTGAGTAAGCCATAACAACCTTATGGGTGGAGATAATAGAAATAATGTGGAGAAATGTACAGATAAATACTGGGTGGGGCTGATGAACGAAGTTGGATTCTTGTGATGTTTAAAACATGAAGGTTATTTTTCAGTGTTCTGTTTTATGACCACATTGAATATAATATTTATTGCTAGTGTTTTTGTATAGATTAGCCTTACAAATATCTGACAGAAACATCTGTTTATTTGCAAACATCTGACCACAGATTTTTCTGAAATCTCTTTTGTCAGCTGTCTAAAATGTCTCTGTCTGTTGTTACAGAATGAGTAGCTCCTCTAGCCAGGATATAATAAAAGACCTAGATGTGCTTAGCCCTGCTGTAGACAGCATGACTGAATCCTCCAATCACAGCAGTAGCGATGAAGACGCATCCAACAAACACCAAATGCTTGAAACTTCTACAGATTCATCTGTCCACAACGCGCACACGGTTGTTTTGGAGGAAGAGCCACTTCAAGAGGAATTAGCAGAACCTGCCCTAGATATAAGACCAGTAGATGTTGAGTCTTTGATAGTAGAAGATCAGATGAAGGATGAAGACTCTCCTGCCATTTCCTTTGATACCTCCACCAATGTGACTTCCAGCTCATTGGCTCCCAACACTGTTGACCCATTGATTTCCACTGACGTTGAGCTGGTAAAAAACTCAGAGCATGCTTCTTTTCATAACACTTCTAACGGCCTGAGCAGGAAAAAATCTGCAGGCTCTGTCTGTTCTCACCATGTAAGTTTCTTTAGGTGTCCCATTATCTAATCTACAAACCATCCTCAGACTTTCATTCTATACACCATCGACCACTGAAAATAATTCAAATGAAATGCATTTTAATGAGACCATCTCACTCATGTTTCCCAGAAACCAAGGTCCTGGATCTCAGAGGAGGACATTTATAAGCCAGATACTTATGCAAGTGGTGATTTTGAAGAGCCTGATGTTGTAGAATCAACCCAGATTAATGGGATGGTATCTCCTGTTGCTGAACCTGAATCCCACCAATCTCCACCTAGTGTGGTTCGTCGTAGACAGATTGGTAAGGAGATGATGGCAATACATATGACAAAAATGCTTCAGAAGTTTTTTGTTTCTTCTGGTACACCATCCAGGCATGTTGGTTACATTACAGCTCTGGATATTTCTTCTCTATTGCCCTTAACAGTGGGTGTCGGCATTTTTAGCTAATTTATACTCAGCTTGCTTATTTTTTTAATTCATTTGTGTATTCTCTGATCTTCCTCTTGTTTATGACCTGTGGGTTTGATAAAAATATATTTTTGATAAGCATTTTTATTTTTATTAAAATGTAATGAAAATAAATTTACTTCTACTGAATTTTAGATTTTCTCCAAATTTGATTTTGTTTGAAATCAAGACAAATAACCATATTTTACCAAAAAGGTCCCAATAGATCTTGAGCTGACTAAAAAGAATGTATATAAATATAGCAGACATTGTGGAACAAAATGTCACGCTGAGCTACAAGAGCAGGAACTGCATAAACTAATGAGAATGCAAATGCAGTGTGACTTCTGCTGTGTGACTTAGATCATGTGTCCGAGTAGGGAAGTGGCTTAGGCTCAGACTGCACACACTTCTAATGTTCCCAACACCACTTTTAGCAGCCTTAGGAATGTGTGAGCTGGAGAGCACTATTTTCTGTGATCGTGTTAGAAAAATTCCCAAAAAAAAACATAATTAGAGGAGCTATAAAAATGTTTCTCAGACCAGTACATTGCATTTCATTCATTTTGATTTTATACTGTATACATGTTTCCTATTGACAAGCTTCAGGTCTGCTTTGCCCTTCTTCTTAAAAAAGTCTGGACTTTATTGGATTAAAAAAAATATATATATATATATATATATGCGCGCAATATTTTGTTGTCATGGACTGGCGGCATCCGACTTATCAGGACAAGGAGAAATTACCAATTACCTGTCAGTCATGTTATATTTCAGTTCGGAAAGCTCACCCTCTTCAGGTGTTCTAGCGTATGTGCATGTGTTTCTACTGTATAGGTTTTTAAGGAATACTGACATGAGGCACTGGATATGTTTGGACTCTGAGATACAAACGACTTCTTTGACCTAACTTGCAAAAGTAACTATGCCTTTTAGCCCAGTTGCTCCTGAGGTTTTTATTTTGTAGTACTGTATGTATTATGTATTTTATGTATTGAATGCCAACTTCATCCTTTGCTCATTTTCCTCTGCTTTGTAAAACACATTTCTGCAATTTTTTTCTTCTCTAAGGCTTGTCAAACCCATTCCGAGGCCTTCTAAAGCTGGGCCAGCTGGAGCGGCGTGGTCCTGTGGGTCTGTGGCGCGCCTGCCACTGCGAGTTGTCACCATTTGAGCTCCGCTTATATGCTGATGATGAGGAGCGTAACATCTGTGAAAACCGCTCACTGCTGCGCTGTGAGGATGTACACCTGGGCTCCGATGGCCGCTTCCATCTCGAATTCCCTGGAAAGAAGCTCCAGCTGCGGGCACCAAGCAAGGCCGAAGCTGAGGACTGGGTGGAGCGCATTTTAGAAGCCGTGAGCAATTTGCGGCACCAACCGCAGGAAGACTGGGATGACCTCTCCACCTCTGTAATGCCTGTTTCCATACCCTCTGAGCCAGCTAATCTGCCTGAGACAGACTGGAACAGGCCCTGCGAGCCAGAACCAGATGCCATAAAAGAGGCAATGGTGGTCCTGAGCAGGGAGGAGCAAGGTTGGTGTTTGATGGTGCTCTCGCTGTCACTGGAGGCACTTCAAGGTTTTTCCATGCAGAATGGGTGTAAAACACGCCTTTTCTCTCACAGCATCGATGCTGTGAGGGATGTAGTGCCTGCCGTGGCACTGGGTGGCCCTGCCTTCTTCAAGGTACTCTCTGCATTTTGAGCATGCTAACAAGGTTAAGTTTGAAGTCACATGATGTCTTTCCCATATAGCTAATTTTGGGCTGTTTTTCAAGGTGCTGACCGCAAAGGAGACGCTAGCGGTGCAGGCCGAGAGTGGCGAGGAGGCGCATGCCTGGAGGGGCCTTATCCGAGACGCACTGGATTCATACCTGGAGGAGGAGAATGAGACAGGAGGTGCAGTGACATCACTGAGTGGAGGCAACATCCACAGACTTGTTCAGCACAGGCTGAAGGGGGATGCAGTGCTGCTGCCCCATCTGACAGCCATGCCTAAAGAAAAAGGGCTAAATGCACAGAACTTCAAATGTGCAGGTATGTCGTGTGGTTTTAAAATAACTCTAGTAGCATCCGAATGTGACTAAGAATACAAGCTAGTACCCGCCAGTCAGCATGAGGTAATTTGCATGTGGCTGCACGTTGACTGCATTGGCACCATTATAGGCAGTACGGTGGTGCAAGTCACCACCATTATAAGAGAATAATACTTTTTACTTCAGTGCATCAGCTAAAGTTCCAGAAGTATATTCTTATATGATAGTAGGAAATAGTTCTTTAGTCGAATGTGAATGCCGTTTGGAGGATCTCCATCAGCCCATGTTGAATCTGAATGTGTGAGTAATACCAAACTACTTGATTGCATGATTTGCAAGATCACAGATGAAAGTGATTCAACAGAGTATTAACTGACCAAAGTGGTGATCTGTGTGTGTTTGTCTTTGCATGTGCAGGCTGTCCCAGACAGATTGGTGTATCTTTGGGACGAGCAAGGCTGTGTGAGTTCTCTGGTCAATATTACTGTGATGCCTGTCATCAGGGTGACACCACCATCATCCCCTCTCGTGTGGTTCACAACTGGGATCTCGCTGCACGTGAGGTGTGTGCTGTCAATATGCACAATTGTATTTTTATTATACTTCCCTGTTTAACCATTTCTGTGTGTGTGTATGTGTGTGTGTGTGTGTCACCTGTGTGTGTTTGCATGTAGGTCTCCAGGCAGGCGTTGAAGCTGCTGTCTGACATTGAGCAGGAGCCCTTGCTAAACCTTGACCTCTTAAACCCTGACCTGTTCGATCATTCGGAAACCATGGCAACAGTGCAACGTCTCAGGCAAAGACTCCGACTTCTTGGAGATTACTTGCTCATTTGTCGGAGTGGAATCCGGAAAAAAGTCGAGGCCAGGTGCGTGTCAGACAGACAGGCAGAGAGAGTGAGAGAGAGACACACACACACACACACACACACACACACACACACACACACACACACACACACACTAATGCACTAATGCACTGTTTCCTAAACTGATTTTTGTTTTCTATCAGTTTTCAGTTCTTGATTTGCTTAGTTTAAGTGCATCAGGAATGGTGGAGAGCACAAATATGAAGACATACAGTAAACACTACACTGATGTTAATCATGTTGCATTCTTTAGGTGTGTAATTCTGATAAATCTAAGATCGCTGTGGTCATTGCAGGTTGCAGCAGAGAATGTACCTATTGGAATCAAGTGATCTATATAGCGTGCTGGACTTCAGGCAGGTAAGGTTGTTCTATAAAGTTCTCACACATTTATAAAGATACAGACTTTGATACAAAGACTTTACACCCGTGCAGAATGAACAAATTAAACATCACTTCAGCTGACAATAGCTTTATGAACAGCATACAGTCATGTCATACGGCATGACGGTGATGTCATACGGCAAGGAAGTGAACAGTCAAGAAATAAACCAGCCTAGTTTCTGTGCAAAAATAGCTTAATGTTTATGCACACAACACTCGTTGCACAAAACATAAATTAGTTTTAAACAAGTGAGAATGTGCTACATAGATGTATTTGTAGTTTTAATCAACTGAGATAGAATGGTATGTAAACTGATACTGATTAGTATGTAGGTCTTGTTTATATCACCCAGCACTATAACACAAGACCAAGGACAAAATAAAAATTCCCTGACAGTACCTCAGCTAAAATTAATATTTATTTGCACCTCGAGTCCCTTCTGTAATACTGCTCTTCATCTCTCTCTGTCTCCCACTCCATTGTCACAGATAGCGGACGGCCAGTACGAGTCCTTCCTGGAGTCTCTCATTCAGTTTTTATGCAGTCATGTGCATCACTGCGACCTCTGCACTCAGCGAGGCTTCATCTGCCAGATCTGCAATGCAGACGACATCATTTTTCCTTTTCAGTTTGACAGCACCTCTAGGTATGTACAATCTTACATCACAGCACAGTCTTTATTATGATGCCGTGATTGCGCAGGGAGAAGCCTCACCTTCCCCTTTCAGTTATGAAACCTGCACAATGTGAAAGTTTCACATTGAGCCACAAACTCTCATGGGTCATGGGATTTTAAGGGCTTTGTCAAGTCAAGTGATTTTTATTGTCTTCCATGTACTGTGCATACATTGGAAGAAAATGTTTCTTCGGGATCATAGTACAGTGCACGATACATTAGCATGGTACACATATATGACATAAAGTACACAACGGTGTGAAACGTGCGCAAAATAGCAAATAGATTCACTGGACAGTGCATGCTAACTGAGCAACACCACAGAACAATTTTGGATGGATTGTACGTACCTGTGCACTTTGACTCTTCATTTTAGTCTTTTTCCATTCACTGCCTTGAAACTCTGGACAGACATAATCATATTTTTATAATACACTTTTTTCCCTTCTTCCTTGCTTTCTCTCAGGTGTAAGGTGTGCAAAACAGTATTTCACTCCTCCTGTAAAGCCCAGAGTGTTTCCTGTCCTCGCTGTGAACGTCTGCAGAGATATAAGGAGAGAGACCTTGTTGAATAAATCGTGTGCCGTTTGACATTTCCCAAACCCTCAGCTCCATTGGAACTGACGGTATGTTCCTCACGACCAGCACTAGCTGTGACAAGATCGCTGCAGAACTCAACCAGTTCATGGTGTCTAATGTTATTTATTTACACTGCCTTAAGTGCACTTATTTATACATATGTACAT
>JAOVYU010000067.1:21710582-21746897 GCA_025674565.1 Synodontis membranacea
ACACACCATACGTGTGTGTTGCCAAGCAAACAATATGAGAGTTTGAGGACCAGACTCTTAACTTGCACTAACTGAGAAACGAGTAACGTCTCTGCCTAGTCGTGACGCCCAATAGGTCCGTCAGTATGAGATGACCATTAGTGGATAGATCCTTTTATACTTTCTTTTGTTTTCATCTCAGCAACCTAGAGACATGCACAGTTCTTCAAGAATCATGTTTATCGTGCAAAAAAGGCACTTCAAGGGTTTTATTATTAACGCTTAATGCTTTTGTGTTTTTTACTGTTACGTTAAGGCACCATGTTTCAGAATCACAGGAAGCAGTGTTTTGCCAAGGATCATGTGACCCCTGTTTTTATATGGCTCCTCTTCTACATTTATATGTATGAAAAGCATGGTTTTATAATAGGACTGGATCGTAAAATGACGGTTTTAATATGGTAGCAACATTGTAGCTTTCTACTCATATCTTCATTAATTTATACAAAGTATTTCTTTTACTGTTCGTTCATTTGTTTGTCCTGCTTAATATTATTCTTACTGATTGTATTTTTTTTTTTATGTCCTGCCAAAAACGTACTCTATTATATGAATGTTAACTTTCTACACTGTCGCATAGCATAATCCTACTTGTTTCCCCCCACAATGTTTTTATTGATATTGCCAAGTAATTAAAAGGTAATTACTCAGATCAAACAGTATGTAATGTTTCACCCTTCATGAAGAATTATCTGAATTTTGAATAGGTCTGATTCACTTGTTTAGTGCAATACAGAGGGTGTAAATGCTATTAGTTCCATGTAGCTCACTGCTTAGAAAGTACGGAAGAATTCGAGATTTAATGTTTTTTGTTTTTTTGCTTGTACCATACACTTCCTGGTATGGTTGCCAGATTAATTACTGTTTATATGAATATTATATGCACAAAATTATGATCATTTGCCTGTTTGAAATTAACGCTGTGTTTTGCAGTTGGTTTACGGTCACGTTTGTCGTTGCATCGCACTCATGCGTGGACTTGCCGAGTTAGATAGTTAGAAAATGTTTTGTCTTGAACATGTGACTCTTGTTTATCAGTGTAATTTCCTCACAGAAATGTCTTAAAACTTTACAGGAAAGTCTAACTCTGTACACTTCTACATTTGAAATGACTTATTTTACTATATATTTTTTTAAATAAAGGTTTTCAACATAACAATGCCGGGTAAATGAAGGATGCTGACACCTCTGAGTTCATGGTGCTACATCTGAGGCAGCGCATCTTGGACTGCCTGTAGCAGATTTGAACATATTTTACACATATAGCACTTTTCTTCTGGCTTGTAATGTGCATTACAAAGTCTGATTTCTCAGCTCTTCTTCTGGTGCTTTTTCATGACCTTTGCCTTATGTCACCATTATTAATTAATGTATATAAATACATAATGAACAAAGTGAATATTTTGTCACTACTGTTATTTTTTTCCCTCTGTTTAAACATCATACACTTATCTTGGATTTTGCCTTATTTGCGTTGGATAAAAGACTTCTTGACTTCTTTGGTTTCTGATACATGCATGACATTATCTATTAAAAAAAAAAAGGACAAAAAGTACATTGCAAAAGCTAAAACTATGAGTAGTAGCCATTTTGAACCTGCGAGTGCTTTCTTCCTCCGTACCTAACATAAAATCAACCTTGGAAGTTGTTTCTTTTAGATTCGAAAGAATTGGATGTTAGAAGCGATTTTGATCATGCTGCAGGATCTAATAGTCCAGCATCATAGGGTTATTTATATATTTTTACAGATTGTAAAGATTTCACTCTCCCTTGCCTTTTCCATGCTAAATATTCCAAACTAAGTATGATTCTCCATTTTTCAAAATCGGAACACACCACATGACCTAAGCCTGATATTAAGCAGATTAACATGTTAACATTAGCATGTTTATACACTTTTCTTTGTTATATGTCACTGATAAGCTAATGGTTTATTTTAAGAGATAATTTGATTAACATTTATGAAAGGAGTTCCAGTGCCCCGTTTAATTATTATTATAATGCATCTTGGGCAATTAGACAGCACAAGCAGACTGCGCTAAATACAAGTGTAGACAACCTGGACCCCTTGGAGTTGCCTGATAGGCCCTGTATATATGTCTTGGGTGAACTTATCACAAGTGGACAGCCGAGACACATTGCTGTTTTCACTTGTGTCTATAATCTGTCTCCAATATGTCCCGAGTTTGCTACTGCCCTACATCACTCTTTGTTACAATTATATGGACATTAGGCTTTTTCTTTTTTTCTTTTTTTTTTTACACAGGATGGAAGAAATTCTTCTAAATTAGGTACAATCTCAACCCAGCACCCTGAAGCCAGGATCAGGCGTCGTGATATTTTTGTCCTTCATGATGGTCACCATGTCAGATTAGGCAATCACAGTGTCGTAACTTCTTGGTTGGGAGACCAATCATTGTTCGTCTCCTTGTGTGTCATCAGGGAGGAGGGTTAAGAAATTGTCAATCATGGCTACAGAAGAAAGATCAAGGGACATGTCGTGAGAGTTGTCGAACTAGGCGAGATGCAAAAAAAAAAAAAATGCAAGAAAAATTCTGTCATTGCAAGACTTTTCATCAGGGTGTTGTGCAGCGTTCCAGACCTCACATCACTGTTCATGTCACGTTCCAAGGCCCATTCATCATTCCTCTACTGCCTCCTGTGTACATGCACTACACTGACAAGTAAAAAAAGAAAAAAAAGAAAAGAGTTATTCGTTCCCAGAACTGTTTATGTCATGTCTGCTTAACAACTGTTCACCATGACTGCTTATTTTTGTCTGTAATAATAGAAATAATAGTATTTCGTACATTTGTACACATTTGGTTAAATTTGAGTATAGTGTGTGGTGGCATCAGAGATTTTAGACCCTTGTCAGGGGCGCATTTTAGGGTCTGAGTTTAAAGTCAGATTTGTCCAAATGGATGGCATGAATGCGCGTATTAAGCTATAGTTCTGAACTGGGTTTAATAATAAGGAGATTCTTTGTGAGTTAGCAGATAAGCACTGCATCATAACCGGTATTTGTAGGCTACCTTGAAATGAAGTTTTGACTTAAAACTCATAAACTATCGCCTACATCGAACCACCCTCACCCCCCAAGCGTGACCTCAAGGGGAAAAAACGATCGTAGGCGGCCCTACCTACGCTTCTGTGACAGTACAAGTCGATCAGCAAACAGAACAGTGGAATGATCTGAGAACTCTGGGTCAAACTGGTTGTTCTTATTGCTGGGATGAGTTCTGTATGAAATTAAATTAACTCCCGGAAATGAGTTTTTGCAGGTTGGGATGTCTGCTCTATTGTTTTAGGTAAAGTACTCACAGTGGTCCTTATTCTAATTGTCGTGTGCAGGTACGGACAGGCAGGTTGCAGTTGTGGTTCGGTAGGCTACATTAATTAATATGAAACTCCCAGGCGAACTAATCCAAATCAGTAATCCAAGAACAAGGTCAAAATATTTGCAAAGGATCAACAAGAGCAGGAAACAGCTATTCCATGGCAAAATCCAAAGCAGCAAAAAAAAAAAAAAAAAAAAAAAATCCAAAGATCACTATTTTACTATTTTATTCTATTGTGTGTTCATGAGGTCATCTGGAGACCTTTAGGGTGTTTGGGAGCATGCCTTAGTTACTTATCCCTGGAACAAGCCGGTAATACTGGTTGGGGAACCATATTATTGCTTATTGTTTTTGGAAATATGCGGGGTTTTTTTTAACGAACAGAAGGTCTTGAAGCAAAGATTTGACATACAAGTTAAATTCTAGTTTATGAACGAAACGTTTCAGCTTGTTTAATGCCATCCAGCCAGAATTAATGGAGTAAGTCAGGAGGAACTCTTGTTTTTTGCTTAGATCTAGAGTCTGTTTCTGTCCATGCATCAGTGGCAGTTTTTAAGGAACATGTCACACCACTACTTATCCGATTTTTTATTATTATTTTTTTTCGGATCGCAGTGTAAACGATCACTCTCTTTCTTTGCTGTTGCATTACTGGTTGAGGTTCAAATGAGCAATGTGCGCTCACGAGGCGCCTGGCAAGGCATCTCAGCAGTTACACTCAACACGCCCTACACACACACACACACACACGAGCGAGCCGCCTGGTTGCAGTAAGTTTCGTGCACTCCCTTGATCTCAACTCTATTTTATCCTGCTGACATTCAAACTTTGCGAGACGTGAAGACATGCCACCTGCCTGTGTGCTTTGTTTGTGTAAATATGTTTGCTGTCTGCTCACTATAGGTAAGTCTTTACTATTCAACACTTAACTTACGCTGACCCCATAAAAATATTGCTCTCTCTCTCTCTCTCTCTCTCTCTCTCTCTCTCTCTGTGTGTGTGTGTGTGTGTGTGTCTTTCCTTCCTGCAATGAATAAACCTACAGTACAGTTGCCTGCTTGAAGCTATTCAATTGTTACTGTTTACCTTGAAGTTGTAAATAGGCTTGTCATTATTAGACAATAATACAGGGACCACACACGTTACCGTTAAATTGCAATCTTTTTTTTTTTTTTTTTTTAATGCTAATGGAATTCTGAAATGAAATCATAATAATGAAATAATAAGAATTTTAACTGTTTTTCATCTACCCTGTTTTTTTGTTTGTTTTTTTTTTCTAATTTTTGCCCTATGTGACATGCCACACCTGGAAACAACTTTTTTTGTGCGTGTGTGACATCATAATCCAGACAGACAGAGAGTGTTGGGCAAATTACCTAGTCTAAGCAAGAGCTTATTACACATCTAATGACAAATCACCCTGTTGCATTAAGTTGAATTACATTCTTGAGCAACTACTTTGGGGCTGGCTCCTTAATTAGGTTTCTTCTGTGTAGGGTAATATTTTACTGGCTTATTAATTTTTTTAATCAAGGTACCTAAAAGAAACATTTTACCAATTAATAATAATAATAATAATAATAATAATAATAATAATAATAATAATAATAATAAACATGTAGCAGTCATAAAGTTTTTGAATCACCAAACTTCTGCTTGAGTTGTCCAAATAGCAATTAGGGCAACTTAATAAGGCACCATGCTTGATATATGTATATTATCTAACCTACAATATATATTGTCGTGGAAATAAATTCACTTTTGCAGGCATTTATTTTTTTATTTATTTTTTTTTTTGTATTTCTGGTATAAGGTATGAGCTAATTAAACACTGTGTCTTGTTGTCACATTCCCTTTTATGGGAACCCGAGGGTGCTGTACATCATGCAGATTGTTGTTACATGCAGACAGCTGAATGCTTTCCTGTTTTGTGGGTTGTGACTTCATTTCCCCTCGTTCAAGTGACTCTGCTTTGCTTCCTGCAGTTGGTACTGTGTCACACACCTGAATATTTCACTTAGTATTTTGTACTAATATATAAAGTTTAAGTAGCAAGGCATGTCAACCAACTAATAAAAATGAATCAAACTAAGAAAACATATGCATCTAATATGTACTACTATGCATATATACATTTGGAGGTATGTGTTTATAGACTGCAGGCAGTGATTGATTACACTTGTGTACAGTAGATGCATTAGTCATAAGCTTCTACTATTATAGGTACAGTTCCTCATTTTTTTAAATGAAACTATGCATGCAGTTCCAAAAACTTTAGGCGCTGTTATAAATTAAGCCTAGTCCAAGGGCCCTGAAGGATTGCAGAATGAAAATATATATTCTATGCAATCTGGAGAACCAGCTCTTCATGTTTGCAGGTTATTCAGTTCTATTGTTAAGCTTTGTGCATCACGTAGCAGGCCTCACCCTTTGCTCACTTCACTTGAAATAGAACCAGCAGAAGTAGGGTTTTTGTTCCTCTTGTCTGTCTGCATTCCTCTTTTCTAAAAGGACATGGAGTTTTGGAAAGGTTGATAAACATGGTGAAGAATTTATGAGGACTAAAACATAAATAATTGGTTCTCAAAGGCATGATTGATTTGACATATGTGCCTTTAAAAGCCATGTTAAATAAAGTCAGGTTGCTTTTCAACTATATGACTGTCTTTCAGTCTACAGTATGCTCAACCAAGTTTCAGTCAAAGAGAAAATATACACGTAATGGATTTAGCTGAAGTTCCTGATTTGGACTACTTCATATCATCAGAGTGTGCAATGGTGAATTAATAAGATAATTTTTTGCCTCCTTTTGAACATCACCATTTGTCTTCTTGATTTCCAGTTCCAATGATTGTCCACTGCGAACCCTGACCCTGTGAACCCTGCGAGCTGGGAAAAGATGTCAATCCCGCAGGTGGTGCTGGTGAACTTTCAGTTTGAATACACAACACGCGACGGCAGGCACGTGTCCATCAAGCCCAACGAGCGTTACGTGCTGGTGGCCAAGACCAATGACCACTGGTGGCATGTACGCAAAGATGAGGCAACAAAGCCTTTCTTTATTCCAGCCCAATATGTCACAGTCTTGCCCTTTGAAAATGAGACTACTAAACTTTCAAGTGAGCAGGATGGTCAGGATCCTCCAAAGCAATATTCTGACACAGTGCCCCCTGTGTCTTTGGATGTGACCTTTAAAGGACAAAAATCCGTCAAGACGCCTAATGGAAAGGACGAACATAGGATCTCCAAGTTTGTCCTTCCAGCTGATCAGCACAAGAACAAATCATTTGAGAATGAGCCATTTGAAGCTAAAGCTAAACTAGATCCTTGCAACTTGTATAAGGATGTAGTCCAGATGGATATTAGACAAGATGGTTTAACAAATACAAATGCTGTCTCCCAACCACATATCCCTACTACTGACTCACAAAGGCCTGTAACAGAGCCCAGTGAAATACAGTTTAATAAAAATCCTGACTTCGATGATGATATTCGAATGCTCATACGGGCTGGCTGGGACCCAAAAATATGGGACCTCAAGGAAGAACGTATATACGAGTCTATCGATTCAGGAAAGGATTTAGTGGTTCAGGACACTAAAAACAATGAGAGGAAAGTGAATGAAGAATTGGCACTGGTCTCTCCAGTTTTTCCTTCATCTACATCTCCTCCATTTTCTCCACAGCAGAGTCCGGGTTCTTCCACTCACATGCCAGCTGTGTTCACTGAGAAGGTACAGTCCATTTTTATGTAGTCATCCCTTAAGGATTACACTTGATTGAAAAGGGAAAAAAATGTCTATCCATTATGTTCTGTTCAAGTCAACAATACAAAAAAAAAAAGATATTTCCAAGGGTTTGACTCAATTTTCTAACAATGAAAAAACTTTTTATGCATCAGATCTATTTTAAAGATGTTAAATGAATTTGACCCGAGTCACATAGTTTGTACTGATAATAATTTGGATGAAGAGAAGATGTATATGGGATATTTTCAAAAAGACAGTTGCATTGCCACAAAAATTAGAAGGCTTGGCCTGGGTGTGTGGAACAATCAGCACTTTCACTTCTGAATTTAAAATACCTCAGTGTTAGTCATATGCATGGTCACTGTGGGGCGCTATATGCAACAAAATTTGGAGTGCAAAGAATGTGGTATTGAAATAACTGGCAACCTGACAACATCCGGCAATGCCTGCTGAAAGAGGGATTTGAGCAATTCCTCAATTCCTCAGCTTGTGACTCTTAATTTATGGTATTTATGAGCATGTTATCTTGATTTATGGTATTGGACTCATAAGGTTCTGAGGTGTTATATAAAGCTAACTGATTCAGTAAGATGATATTTATTTATGTTTGTGATAATGATGACCATAATCTTAATACTGTCTTAATAATCAGTCCTAATATCTAATGTTGGTGATAATAATACTGCTTTTTGACTGTGTGCTAAGACAAAAAGATTATAAAAGATTATAATAGACTATAAAAATTATTTTTAGAACAGGTCCAAAACTAAATGAGATCATTCACAAAGAATATAAACTGTTAATGTGTGTGTGTGTGGGGGGGGGGGGTGGGGGAAGGGGGGGGCTTTTTATGATTTTTTATTTATTTTTTATATCTGCATGTCCACAACATGCTTTAATTGCTATGGCGTATTGTGCCAAGCAATCTGCTTATGAATGAGATGCATGTCTTCTGTGCTGGCCTGGTTGCTCTATTGCTATGAGGCACCCAAAGAAATACCCCGGAAGCAGATTTTGTACTTTTTATATATGTGAACTTATGTTAAATATGTTAATTGTTAATATGTTTTGTTTTATACATGTTAATTTAATAAATTATGTGCTTAGATATTCTTACAACTACAAGAAAATCTAACCAGTACATATAAGTTATTAACTTATTATTAGTATATATTATTTCATTGGCTTTGGTGAAATGACCAAACATGCATCTGATGGGGGTTTTGATAAATCACAGCACAACCATAATCTGATCAGGCCTGTCAAGCATGCACTCCTGGGCTTGGATCAGACTTAGTTATTCCACTAGGGGGCAAAATAGATTAATAAACACATGGCTGCAAAGTAAACTATTGGCAAAATTTGATAGTGATGAATAATTTTCATTAGCAAGCTAAAAGTTGCAGATATTATCCTAATTAAGTTATTTTGGAATTAGTCCACTACAGTACAAAAATGTGTTTAAGGAGCTGATTATCTGGAAAGTTTGTTTTCTTGATAGTGATTTGCAGTCTGTCTTTTGTAGCTAGTATGTGATCTGTCAGTGCACTGAGAATATAACTTTTCAGATAAATTCTGATAAATGAACACATCTAAGAGGCTTTATTGGTCTATGAAACTTTTAATCCAGTCCACACTTAACCATGGTTTAGGTGTAATGTGGCTCATTACCTTAACGGAGCTTGACAATGTGTACACCCCATAACAATTAAAACTCTTACTTCCAAAACCCGCTCAATCAGTTTTAGTACAGTCAGAGACAAATCTAAATATGTCCTAAGGTGGACCTAACTGAGACTGATACAAATAAATAATAATAATAATATTTAATACATAATTAATAATAAATATTTCAGGGGCATTTTCAAAATGCTGTGTGAGAAAAAAATTCTACAGCAAATATGCAAGTATGTTTACTCAAAGTAAAGGTCATGAATATTTTTCTTAAAATAAATAAATAAATAAAAATAATGCTTGTTAAAAGAAAAAGGGGGAAAAAAAACTAAATACAGTGGCATCAGACATCTAGCTGACAGATTTTGGAAACAAAAATACATTTTACATAAGCTTCTAATATTAAATTTATTTATTTTCATGAACAGCAGACTTTTGGTTCATTTAATGCTTTAGAACATTTTTTTTACTGGATACATTAATGTATGTGCTCAAGGTTCTAAATCACAACTGCAGTTTGGAGCAATAAATAACAGAAGAGTAGACGTAGGCTTTATACTGCTGTCAGTCCAGGTGCTGTTGTAATTAGTGTTGTTGTTGCGCAGATCTGAAATCTGACCGCAGTTGTTTGCATCACATTTGTTACTTTATTCTTTACATGTAACCGTTCATCTCTTTTCACGTGCTTTATGATGACAGATCATAATAAATCAAATATCTCTTTTTTCTCCCCTTTTTAAATGGAATGAAACAAGTCACACACACACACACACACACACACACACTTCAGCACAGCTGCTTTTGTGCCGAGGCGCTGAAAGAGTTAAATTCGAGCGCTCCTAGTGCGCAAACACTCCCCACGGGACCAGCTTCCCAAACCGACTACCTGTTTTCCACCCACAGCATCAACTTGCCCTAAGATCATCCGTCGTTTCACGGGGATTTAATAAGAAGAAAACTCTTTCTTCGGAGGTGGGAAGAAAAGAACACCTGTTGCACGGTAATAAGTGGCACTGTCTGTGTGTAGAGGATGTATGTAGCAAATCCAGGTGAATCAGGAAACGTCTTTAGTTTTCATTCGGTTCCCTTTTTTTAGGTCGTGAAACTCCAGAGGTTTCATGGGAGTACAATAAGTTCTCCTCTGCGTTTGAAATGAGTACTAGGCTGTGTTTCGCGACTACATAAAGAATCCCGTAGTACAGGGACTAGAAGTACTTGAAAGTAGTAGGTAGCCATGGCGACCGTGCGAATGGCGCGGTTTTATTATACTAATTAATGCGCTTTTGCGCAGAGTTTTGGGACGTAATAAAACATTCACTGTTTCTTATGTTTTTGTTTTGGTATTAGCTCGCATTGATTTCTTGACGCAACCTTTGGCAGCATGTTTAAACAGCTAGGAGACATTTCCATAATTCTATGTGCAGTATGTATATGAATAAAGATGAGTGAAAAAAAAAAAAAAAAAGTGGCAGTGTGAAATCTCACTCCACTAGAACTATAGCTCTTTGGAAGAACTAAAGGACCCTTTGGAAGTCTTCCACTGAAGTTCTGGTCTCCATGGCAACTGGAGGTCCAAGTATGGCACAGCCGAGGTGCAGCAGGCTACAGGCCAACTAGTGTTAATGTACAGTCTTGACTGCAGCTGCAACACAGGAACCTGCTCGACTTACAGTTGTGGTTTCCTTGTGCGTCGTGTGTCAGAGGGCACTGCTTAGGACTCATCTGTTGCCAATGCTGTTGACATTTCTGCGTGACATAAAGTGCACACAAAACCTCTGCCACTTCTTTGTGTGTGACCGTGTGATTCACTGGGAAGGGATTCGTGTGATATGTGTCGAAGTAAAAGACAGGCATAGTGAAGCAGTTCATGGAAGGATGCAGTATTTAAAACCATTTGTGATTAAAAAAAAAAAAAAACCCTAAAAGCTTTTGTAAACATTTCAAGTATATTAGTGGATATTTTTGTCATTGTCATGTACTTTTGTAAATAATGCATTTTATTTATATACTATAGAGTTCAAATTATACGGTCTTTTGCATTCTAGAGTTTGTATGATAAGTTAGGATGGAGTGAATTTAACAGTGTCTCTGAATCTGTTAGTAATACGTACGTATATTAAATTGGGAGTCACTTGAACTGGGACTCAGACCTAACAATGACACATGCGGAAGAAACGCAACACATTTGACCCTTAAGTTACTTCTTCTAACTGGGGAAACTTCATCTTTTACCTAACTAAATCTGGCAGTGATGTGATTAAGGGTTTTGGCAATAACACCGTTGACATGATTACAAAACAGTCAGGAGTATTTTCGTAGCTTCAGCACTTCAGCTTTTCTGAGAAAGTTTGTTTTGTAACATAACCGTAACAGAAACTTTGGGAATTTCTATATCCAAAGTGTTATAACGAATCCATTTTTATTAATATATACGTGCTATTAGTGGGCTATGAATTTTTTTCCTGTTGAATTTTTTTGTATGACAATGTCTGCAGGCGACAATAATGAAACAGGTTATAGCCACAACCCACAAAACCTGGTTCTGGGTCTGGCCCTATATTTAACTATATAGCATTTCCTATAAGATGGCTGCAGATTATTGTGCCATGCTAAAGGGATATGAACAGATATTTCTGAAAATGTGTTTATAATAAATGCTTGTATAGAGCTTGAGGTAATTCAGATGTAAATGCAATGAATGACTACAGTAATTAACGTTCCAAGCTTCCAGAATCACCTGCTATCTTGAATCTGCTTTAAGATCCTTAAACGTTTCATGAAACATGGTGTGGCAAGGTATTTCAGAGGTTGAATACACTGCAAAGAGCTGTCTCAGTGTAAGCGCATCTGTAGCTTCTGCACTGTGGAGCGTCGGAAATGCAGCAGAACTGCTCTGACTGGTTGTGTGTGTGTGTGTGTGTGTGTGTGTGTGTGTGTGTGTGTGTGTGTGTGTGTGTGTGTGTGTTTTGTGTGTGTCAGTCTGGATGAAGCATATGTATACACAGGTGAGGTTTGAGGTTTAGCTTCAGCTTACACATTAGGTAATTTATGCAAATAAGTATTTCAAATTCTGTGCAAGGCACTTTCAATGTCAATTCCATGTTTAAATCTTAGCCACAAATGAATTCAACACCACCAACTGCTTGTTCGCAGCTTATGCTGTTTTTTTTTTTTTATATTGGTATAGTGTGTATTTACAGCATTTGTGTAAAGTGATGTTAACATAGTTAGCATGTGCATTTAAATCTTAAATAAATATCTGATTGGAAAGGTTCCCTAGAAAACCCGATGTGAAATATCGACTAGCAATGGTTATCTGTTTTGTGGCCTGCAGTTTTGCACAAATTCAGCTCCTCAACCTTCTGCCGAACGAACATCAAAGCAAGAGGAGACGATTTGTTTTGTATGTAAATGAATATAGAGCGTGTGACAACACACACACACAGCAACAGGGACTGAATAACAAATCCAAAGGTTTGGGTCCTCTGATGAATCATATAGCTATAGTTATCTGACTTTTCTCCTGTAAAAGTTCAAGTTCAAGTTCAAGTAGTTTTTATTTGGCATATTATCTATACATGGCGGTACAGCAATTCGAAATTTCGTTCTCCAGAACGAAACGGTGTAATACAAAATGCAAAAAGATCTACAGGAAACACAGAGTACAAGGCTATATATACTGGGATTCAGATACAGAGGCTATACATAGGGCTATGCAATACACGTGATCATATACAGCAGCATTTTGATTGAACAATGATTTTGATAAAATAGCATGGTAAAATAGAGAGTTCTTGGTATTGTGATGGTAAGCTTTAAGTCTGTGTAGGTTGAAGGCTGTTCAGTAGATGGACGGCTTCGGGAAAGAAAGTCTGGTTGAGGTTGATCTCATGCTCCGGTACGGTAGAAGGGTGAACAGTCCATGAGAGGGATGGGAGGGGTCCATGATGATGCCGACAGCCTTGTGGATACACCGTTTGTGGAAAAGTGCCTCATTTCTAGGAAATTACCGGTAATCTACTATTTTGCCCAAGAATAATAATAATAATATCGACAGCCATTTTGTATAAGAAAAGTAGTGTTGTTTTTAGATATTTATATCCAGCTAAATTTGAGCCGAATGTATCTAGAAACAAGCTCTAACAATGCACCACATCAGATGAACCAGATTTCCTCTCTTTATTTAAAAAAATTAAGCCATCTGTACGTTCTTAATTTAAGAATCTGGTGAAATAAAGCCAAAACTAAATGTGCTACTAGAAAGAAGCCGCATTTTCTTTAATGTGGTAAAAGTCTCTTATTTCAAGCAAAAAAAACCAACAACAACAAAAAAAAACATCTGTTAAAGGGGTAAGCAGATTTTTCTTGGTAAGAAGTCTTGAAACTAGCATGTTCTAGCCATTGAAAAACTTAAAACTTGACTTGAATTTGGCTTGTGAGAAGCAACTATGATGCAAGTATTGTGGAACAACATTCATCAAATTAGCGTGGCTTTTTCTAGTAATTCATTTTTGCTGTGTGGACTCAAGTATTTTATAGTTGTCCATGTCAGAATGAGCCCTCGCTATTTGCTTACTGCCTGACTTGTTTAGACTTGATTTATTCCACTAAAAGTTCACTGTGACCTTTCAAATGACTTAGAGATATAATTTGATGGGCTGTGCAAACATCACAAATCTTCTTGTATCACATCTATGCCATGAATATTAACACGTGAACTCTCCTCATATCACCATCTCGATCAAACATGAAACAACACTGAGGTTTGTAGTAACTGTCACACTAAATAGGATGTACGTAAACAATGTACTCACATGGATTCACATTCATCAAGCCATAAGCAATACCCATTGTGACTTGTGCAACTCACACTATGAGCAGTGATCATGTAAACGTAATGTGGCATTTACTTCTACTAAAGATCTTATTCATCAATTATTGAACCAAGCAAACAACAACATAGAAATCTTAGAAGAGCTATATTTATCTGCAGTGTGTTGGCTGACTGATTGCATCACCTAGGTGGATTGTCAGCATGCTTTGGGTGACTCCTCATTTCTGCAGTACGTTTATTCTCTGAGCCAACAACAGCAGTTGATTAAACTGTGTGGTTCTGGAATATGGGTTACTGTTTATACACATTACACTATAAAAGTCTCAGTCTTTTAACATTCAGATTATTGGTCTTAGACTGAGTTATGGGAAATATGTTCAGTCGGGTATAGTTTAGAACTAAGCTGAAAAGTGGGTTGTGTAGCCCTGACTTTCGAATGTGCTTTACTTCCTCGTTTCAAATGGTAGTCGGTGGGTTTTTCTGTGAACCACCCTGCATAGTCGTACCATTCAAAACAGGTTGTCAGCCCGAGTACAAATATTTTGCATACTCTTTTTTTCACGTGGGCTCTACTTCAAGTCTATCCTGAGCTGTATTTCAGGAAAGTTTCACTTAAATAGCTAATCAGCCAGTGGACATTGGTTTCTGTTCTCTTTTGATGTTTCGGATCATGATATTGGGGCATTTTGCCACAAGCATCCTTATATCGCAGATGGACATGGCATATTTCAATGTCCTGTCTGACAGTGTCATTTATAACCAGACTCTCTTTACCCATGGCTTTACCAACCAATCACTGAACGACTGGTGCTATGATGCCGCATGTAGCGGAGCACTAGATCAGACCTTCAGCATTCTGTGAGATAATCCAGATTCCAGGCCATGCCTGATGATATAACATTAGGGGGGAGAGGGAAGTTTGGCCTCAATAGTGCTTCTGTGCAAGAAAGACTGTGTGTGTGTGTGTGTGTGTGTGTGTGTGTGTGTGTGTGTGTGTGTGTGTGTGTGAGAGACTGGGTCCTTGTCTGCCTTGTCAGGCGCTGTTCCATTGAAACAAGTAATTTGATTAAGTAAGCAGTTGTGTTGTGTGCTTTCTCGATCTGTGCTAAACAGTCTATCTCTTATTCATTTATTACAGCTATAAATTCACCCCGCTGGAAGACTGATGGACCAGCGTGAAAATTCTTTGTCGTAATCTATATTTCTGTGGGTGTGCCAGTTCATTTCTACTTTCTGTTAGCTTAGATCCTATTTTTTTGCGGTTCCTGACATTTGCCTTCTACTTTAATAGAACAGTAGTACATTTAACATAAAATAATTCAATAAAATCGCACCCATACAGGTCAAGAGCTTCAGTTAATGTTCACAGCAAGCAATAAAATTAGGAAAAAATGTTATCTTAGTGACTTTGACCATGGCATGGTTGTTGGATCCAGACTGTCTGGTTTGAGTACTCCAGAAACTGAAAATCTCCTGGAATTTTCACACACACATTTCTTTATGTAGAATGGTCTGAAAAGCAAAAAAAAACAAACGAGAAATGCCAGGCTGGTTTGAGCTCAGAGAAAGGCTAAAAGGATTGAGAAAAGACCAGATGGTTTTCCAATATTCTACTATCCTGTTTCGGTGAGCCTGTGCCTACAGTAGCCTCAGATTCCTGTTGAGCAAAATGAAAGGTTTGGCATGTTGTACATTCCGAGATCAGCTCAAACCAGTCTGTCAATTCTCCTTTGCCCTAAATCATTGACGAGATCTCTCTCTCTCTCTCCCTCTCTCTCTCTCTCTCTGTGTGTGTGCGTCCATGCACATATATACATTGATTGTATGTTTATTTGATTTAAAATGTCCATTTTCTTAAGATTATGTACTTTTACTTATGGCACATCTTGTGCCACAGCCATTTTAAGACGAGAAGCCTCTTGAGATCCCTGACTTCATTAAGCAGATCTCATGAGGTTAGACTGACTGTTTTAAAAATATATACTCGTCACATATATTCATGTCTGGTTGAATAAATCGGACTTACTTATACGAACCAACGAACTATTGATTAAAATCATCAGTAATGTGACATACCGTCTATTTGTCAAAATCGTGAAAAGGCCAAATCCTAGTGCTACTGAAGGAAGAACATTTGCTTAAATGAATATGCAAGAGACAGGGTTCAGTTGTCTGGTATCAGAAGCACTGAAATCTAAGGAAGTGAGGTCATGCAGGTTGAGGCTGTCAAGCTGAAGATTTGAATAACAAACTACACATACACAAGGAAAGTTTTTTTTTTACCCCATCTGGTTACTGCGATCTGCCACTGTGTCAGAAGGGGGGAAATAAGGTGATTTCAAGGCAAAGTATCAGTCAGAAGCATTTGACACACACAGCCATTTCATCACAGAGTGGGGATAACTACATGCAGTGGAGATGTCAGTGTTCTCGACGGACAGGAGGAAAAATGTAGACAGTAGGTCGAAAGCTGTCTGCATTGTTGAGCAGTGAAAACACACTCAAAGTGGTAGTAATAAATATCAGTAATGTGCGTCGTCCTCTTTCGGTTAGCTGTGTTTAAGAATGCAATAGCCACAACAAAGGCAAAGTATTACAGCTAGCTAGGAACTGGTCTAGAATTAGATGTATACGGTAGTAAAATCTCTAGCCAAGATTTTGCTACCACACTGTCACTTGACTACGCTTAAGCACTATCATTCTGGCGGAAACCTACTGCATTACAGAGGAAGTGTGTTTGTGTGTGGGGTTTTTTTTTCTTTTCTTTTCTTTTTTTTTTTTTTAAGTACACACACACACATACACACTCACCCGTGCTGTCCTTGAAAAAAAAAAATGTACAGCCACACCCACACAGATGTTTTCACCCTCACAGCTAATGGAAGGAAACTGTTTAGCAACCTGCACTCTTTATCCTGTATATTGTTCCTTCTTTGGCCAGTTGCAACCACGCAGATAATCATACACATATTGGCATGTAACCTTTCTATAAAGCCTTTTACACACACACACACACACACACACACACACACACACACACACACACACTGTATTAGCTATGCTGTCCCAATAAGCTGTAACTACTTTCCTATTTATAACCCTTTATTCAAGAAGCAGTATTATGTCTCTTTGTATTCAGGTTAAAGTAATAAGTACATATTCAAAAGTTACTTGAGTTGCTTTTCAATTCGCATAGGTGAGGAAATGAAAGTGTGAAAGTCTCTGGTTGAGGCGAATCTCTAAAATACTGTTTTGTTTTTTCAGTAGATTTAAAAAGGACCCAAGGACTAACAGGGCTTGTGTCTGTGGGCGCGTGAGAGAATGCGACAGTAAACTGTATTTGCATCTGTGTAAGCAAGCTCTCTTCCGACACTGGACACTTTCTTTAGCACTGAGAGGAAGAGAGTTATAATAGTTTCACCCATTCAACTTGAGTCGGGCTTAATGCATGCTCCTCTTTATTACTCTCTTCTCTCACTCTCCGCACTGTCTCTTTCTGTCTCACTCTCGCAGTGTTTCCCCCTCCCCCCGCTTACACAGAGCAAGCACTTCTCTTTTCCTCCGTCCACAAAACACTGAACTCGCAGCTTTCTGAGGATGCTGAAGTTTTAACTTGTGTATCGATTTTTATGGTTGCTCCGGTTCACCACGCCATAGCTGCAGGATAACTGCCATCATGAGCTTTGACTCTTGACAGTTTGGACTTGCCAGAACGAAACCATGGTGGATTATTACTCCAAGGTTCGGGTCAACTGCCGTCCCAGAACTGCCTTGGCCATCTCTCTGCATCCCCAGGTAGGCTTGAATTTCTGAATAGACCACCTGTTTGTTAGTTTCAGGTGAATGTAGGAGCTTTCTACTTATGTCTCGGGTCCGACCAAATCTGATATAGTTAAAACTTTAAAGGCAGGTGGCCGTGGTAAGATTTAAGTTTAGCAGAGGTGTTACTTCTGTTGCGCTTGGGTTTTTGAAAGCAGGAACATTTGAGAATAGTTCGCGTGCACAAAACCTCAAGTTGGGTCAGTTTCATTATAGTGATTTTAGCAGCACACTGTTGTGAATCTGCTCTAAGGTTGCACTGGGAAGCATGTCACAGTAATGATATAAGAATGAATTTAGTGTTTTTATGGCGTTAATGGCTAGTTTGCCCTCTTCCTGTTCGAAAATTGGTTGCTGAAAACGCCTAGGCGTAGCACCCCAAAGTGTGCTCATGTTCTTGTTTTCCCTACAATGTGTGTGTGTGTGTGTGTGTGTGTGTGTGTGTGTGTGTGTGTGTTACAAAAGATGTGTCAACACTATCCAGCCAACAGTGAAGTAGTATAGTAGTCAAGGGCCACTGCTATTTTGCCTAATTCATTCAGAATGAAAGCTGATCAATTGTGTGTGTGTGTGTGTGTGTGTGTGTGTGTGGTAGATCTTTGTGTCCCATCAGTCTTATTCTGTCTCACATTCATTATCTCTCTCTTGCTCCCACCCTATCCCTGTTTCTTTCTCACTAACTCACTTATTCCTTCTCTGTCTCTCATTCTGTTAGCCTACTTATAAAGTGACATATGCAGGGTATATCCATGTCTCTGTTGGCTCAACATATTCAGCTCATCTAATTTTATCCTCAAAAAAGGTGGCATGCATTCTGGGAATTGCATATCTCCCTTAAGAACTTGTTTTCTCTTGCTCTCTTTTTTTTTCTTCCTACCCCCCTCCCCCCCCCCACCTCTTTCTCGCAACCATCTCTCGTATATGTTGCTCTCTCACATATTGTATTGTAATGTTTCGGTTACCATAAATCAAGTTCCAGGTGAAAGACGCATACAGTGGGCCAAGAAGGAGAGATGGAGTATTTGACCACTTGACTAACACCATGAGGGACACGGTGTTAGTGAACAATGTTTGGAATGGCTCCAGGAAATACTTGACAAACAAAACACACATGTTGCATTGTTGTTTCATATAGTTTCATATTATTTAAATGGCCATGGTCATTGCTGGACATGTACGCGAGCCTCTGAGGTAATGAACGCTTGATAAAGGGAGAACATAAGACTTCCCCGTTGCCCGATAACTGTTACGATTTTCATGGAAGTCTTGTTAAAGCTCAAAGGGTAACAAAACGCCTAGTACAGTCCTGCAAGCGTTGTATAAAACAGACATCTGATGTATGTCATTTGTTTTGTGCTTGTGTTTTGAGTCTGTCATAAGAAAGAGAGAGAGAGAGAGAGAGAGAGGGGGGTTAGGGCTAATTGGAGTTTTCCTGGAGGAAACCACTTCTATAATAATCTCTCTAATTGCTAAAGACCAGCTTTATAACCAACACCGGTACTGGGATAATGTTTTGTGGAGAATTGAGACAGATGGTTGAATTTCTCGGTAAATGTGCACAGCCTGTTTGATGAAAACAAATCTATATCTCGTTATACAGGTCTTTCAGACAAAACAAATTGTACATGAATTTACGGTAATGTAAAGAGATAGAAAAGAAAATGCTTACTAACTAACCTGATATGGTTAATGGAATTAGCAAAATACACACATGAATATCGTATCATGAATCTTATAAATATGAGGGTCTGCATGCTTTTCCTGTCAGTTTATAGTCGTTCTTTCCAAAATCCGTAGAATTCCAAAGGGCTCATAACAATCTTAATGGCACAACTGAAACTGTTATTTTCTTTCTTTCTTTCTTTCTTTCTTTCTTTCTTTCTTTCTTTCTTTCTTTCTGTCTTTCTTTCTTTCTTTGAATCGGTCTCTGTTTGCTATCTCTGTCTGCTCTCTCTCTCTCTCTCTCTCTCTCTCTCTCTCTCTCTCTCTGTATGTCTCTCTCTCTTACATTCTCTTTCTCTCTCTCTCAGAAATACCTCATCAAAAGAGGTGTGGTCTCCCAGAAATCCCTCTTAGGGATACAGGTGAGCTGAGGACTGTATAAGTCTAAGCAACTTAACGTTGGGATTAAGCCGTGACTATATATGTATAAACGTATAAAGCCGCAAGTTTGACTTACAGGTACATTTTGTGAAATTCAATAAGGTGTATATTTCAAAGATTTTCTTTTTCTTTTTAACTAATGCTGCACTCAGGTTGTCTCAAAATACCACTTCCAGAGCTTTGTGTATCGGTCAATCCCTGATGCCGATTTTATACCGCAATTTGAGAAACGTGCATTATGGCACCGTGCTATTAAGACAAGCTATGAGATGCACTATGTGCACAACAGATATGTATTTTGGTCATTTTATCAGTATTTGACAGAAATAGGGGTGGGGTTGTGGGTAGCAACTTTGTGCTTCCTTAAAAAAGCTTAATGTCAACAAGTCTTTGGATGTTAGATGTTAGCTACATTGTCTGGCTAAAGTGTTTCGAATCTGTTTAGATAAGAGGCAAGTGTGTGATACACTAATAGTAATGTTAATACAGATCTGTACACAATACTTCCCTTACTCAATACACAGTGGATATAAAAAGTCTTCACACGTCTATTAAAATGTCAAGTGTTTGTGAAGTGAAAAAATGAAACTAAGACGTATCGTGTCAGATACGTAGTATACGAAGTAAAACAATGAAAATGATCAGAAACATTCTAAAAAAATAAAAATAAATTACAATAACCTAGTTGTATATATGTGCACACCCCCTGTACTAACAATGCGTTGAAGCTCCTTTTGATTTTATTACGTCACTCTGTGTTTTTTGAGTCTGTCAGCCAGGCACATCTTGGCTTAGCAACTCTTTCTTCCAGAAATACTCTAAAGACATCAAATTGTGAGGGCAGCTCCTGTGCACAGCTCACTTCACTCAGGTCACCCCACAGATTTGTAGTTGGATTCAGGGCTCTGCCTAGGCCATTCAAAAACATCAAGCTGAATGTATGCTTTGGGTGACTGTCATGCTGAAAGATTAAATTCCTTCTCATCTTCAGCTCACTAGCAGATAGCCTGAATATTTTGCACTAAAATTGACTGGAATTTTGGATTTTAGATAATGCATTAATCCCCAAGGGGAAATTGTGCTCTGAATTTAACCTATCCAAGCAGTGAACACACACATGCCCGGAGTTTGCAATGCTGCCACCACCATGCTTCATCTTGAGTCTGATGCTCTTATGGTGATGTTTTTTTTTTTGTTTGTTTGTTTTTGCACAAACATATCCTTTGGAAATAAGGAATTATTTTACCTTTTGCAACAGACCTTAGCAAATTTTGCCACTTGGCTTAGGTTGATTTAGTTGAGCTTGGATGTTTTTTTTGTTTTTTGTTTTTTATAAGAAAATGCTTCCATCTAACCACCCTACCCCATAACCCTGACATCTGAAGAATACAAGAGATTGTTGTAACATGCAGAGAGTAATCAGTACTTAGTTAGATAATCCTGCAGCTCTAAAGCTTTAATGTTGCTGTAAGTTTCAAGGTGGCCTTCCTGGTAAGTTTTATTCTTGTCCAGATTTTCTCCTGTTCATGCTTGTGTCACTGTGGTGCTCCATTTTCTCCACTTTTTGGTGATGGCCTTTTTCCATGGTACATCTAATGTTTTGGAAATTCTTTTATAGCCCCTCTTCTGATTGATATCATTTGAAAAGTGAAATACCAGACAGGCTTTGTTAGCTCTTTGAGGACCATGGCTTTAGCAATCCATTGAAACCTAGAAGATTTCCTACAGAACCTAGAAAATCCTACAGAAACAGCTGATCTTTATTTGGGGTTAAGCAGAATAATTTCATTGATGTCTGCTGTATGATATTTACCTTTGAACACGAGACTGAATGGAGTTTAACAGAGTTTATGTACATTTATGCAACCGGGTTATTGTAAGTTTTTTATTTTCCTATTTTTCCCTAAAATGTTTCTGATTGTTTTTCACTTAATTTTTATATGTTGTGCTTTCTCACTGAGAGTGGAAAAAGCTCTGACTTGAGTTAAATATTTTTTACTTGACAAAACCCTGTCATTATAACAGAGGTGTGTGAACTTTTTATATCCACTGTAAGCCTTTGACAGATGTGCAAAAGTTGGAAGGATACGTCATTCAGTGTTTTTTTTTTGGGGGGGGGGGGGTAATAAACTATTTTTTCATGTTTTCTTAATTTACACTTGACACTAAAGCACAGAAGTGAAGCTCCAATTAAAGAACCACGATCATGGTTTGATTTCTGGAATTATTTATTGCACTGTTGTTTATTCATTCTGGACTAATCAATATCAAATGTATCTGATGATGCAGTATGAATGATTAATGCATCCGAGTCTTGTGTTTAAAAGACATGGGTCATGGCAGTCAGCATAAAAATGATGTCAGTGGGTAGGATTAGAAAATATGTAAAATCCAGAGTTTCAGGCCAGTATCCACACTATTGCCAAAACTTTTTGTATGTTTTCAGTCATCTTTTGCTGATGCAATTTACGCAAAAACTTACAAAATGTACGTTTGACTGTAACTTATACTGGCCCTGTATGTGTGATTTTACTCTCATGCCTGGTCTCTTTATTTGCTCTATCTGTGGCTTATGTGTCTGTCTCTAAATTAGACAAGCGATTACATTGCGGTGGTTGTATTCTCAACTTCTTTTATTTTCTCTGTCTACAGGAAGAGATTATTTTTAGCACACAGCATCTCAATAACAAACACTGTAAATTCAAATCTTGAAGGCAGGACGGAAAAATAGTAGCATGGGTGCCTTTTGTTAGTGTCTTTGTGTTCGTCTCTCTGTGTTGTGTTCATATTTTTTTGTAGAATTAAATTGTATGAGCAACATTAAAGCACCGTGTTTGTCCTAAGCAGAGACACATATTCAACAAAGAATTGTGCCGGTGTCATGTTGCCACGTCCTGACTCATTTAATCGATTTATTCATTGATTCATCTCTGCCAGGTTGAGGATGATGATCTGTCAGCAGTGTACGTAAATCTGCCCAGGGCACGTCAGAGCACCAGCAACTTGCCCTCCGCTTCTGCTTGGGGCATTTCAGAACCTCCCGAACTCCACGACACTTTCCTCCTAGGCTCCCAGGGATGGGAGATCCACACTGACGAGGAGAGTGGAAAAGAGTACTACTATCACCCCAGTACAGGACGCAGCACCTGGGATTACCCTCTTAGCACCTCAATGGCATCTGAGGTAGGGGCTAAGGAGCTTCCTGTCTCTCCCAATCTATCCCTGTCTCCACCCTGTTCACCCACAGATGGAGCCAGATGGACCTCAGACTGGGAGAAGGTGCTGGATGGGAGGTCTGGCAGACACTACTTTTTTAATCCCATTTCTGGACAGAGTTCCTGGGACCCACCAGATGACTTGCTGACTCCTCCTCTGTCAGGAAACAGTCTGCAGGAAGGGGCACCGGTAAAAGAAGCACACACACACACACACACACAGAGACTACCACTGTACTTGCAGCAGATTTTCGGTTTTCAGATCATGTATAAGCTACTGGAATGTAAAATAAGCGCTGGAAGCCCCAGTTAGGCAGTGTCAGACTAATTTTTAGCACTTCGGGAAACAGATATCAGACACGATTCAACTCTACACAACCATTAAAATAATGAACATTTTTGCAGATTTTACAGATAAAATGTAAAAACGGTATTTTCGAATGCACAAAACGAGGTCTGTATATGATCAAAAATATTGGCCTATGACTGCAAAATAATATTATTGTGATTTAATCTCACCTATTTGGAAGCACAATCAAATCTCACAGACAACAACTACTGATTATACTTTATATCAACTGTCTACCTGTGACCTATCATTAGCCTCCCCTCCCCGAGGAAGACTACCCTGCTGAAGAAGATATTCCAGCAAGACTGGGGCAGGAGGATGCTTTGTCCTTTGCTGGTTCTTCAGAATACCCATTGTCCCATGTGAAAAAAACGCTCATTCCCAGAGCAAGTCTAGATCGCAGTGCTCCTGCAGGCTGGACGCTGAATGTTGACCCTGATGGAGTCTGGGTCTTCACAAACGACCATACACAAGAGGAGGTACAGCATTCTTAGGTTTTTATTAGATACATTACATACTCAGGTATAAGTTAAGCATTGTTTTGTTTTGTTTCGCTTTGTTTTTTTTTCACTTTTCTCTGTTTTTATTTTGGAATGTCATAAATATTATAAATGTTTGCGTGGACAGTGGATCAAGTCACTGGATGATCGGGGACAGACATACTACTACCTGAGAGATGGCTCCAAGTCAGAGTGGAACTTGCCTGAAGTAAGTAAAACATTTCATCTTAAAATGAAAGGAAAATGGACAATACCATTTATTTATATTAGATTTCGATTAGATTAGACTCAACTTTATTGTCACTACACATCACAAGCACAAGTGACATTATATCCTACACTGAAGTACATTTTCACCTGGATAACAGAGTGGTTTCTGGGACCACACCTGGGCACAAACCACTTTAACATGTGTATGTGTAATGTATGTGGAATTATGTAGTGACCGAGAAAAGCGTTAAAGAATTTTTTCAGATTCATGTATTCATGATGGAATTTTCTCACACTCTTGGATTCTTCTCAACCAGCTTCCTAAGGGATCTTCACCCAGGAGGCTTTTCCTAAAGCTCCCAGAAAGGCTGAACTCCTCACTGTTTCTCCTCAGTTCTAAATAGAAGCTACTTGCTTGGGGAAAACGATTTCATTTAAAGTAAAAAGTTTTTTTTGTTGTTGTTGTTAAAATCTACCTATTCAAATATTGTTACAGAAATACATTTCTGCTTGGCCTTTACTTTACTGGCATGGTGGTGCATCAAGTATCTTTGCCACCTTACAGCTCTAGCACATAACTGTCTGTGTAGAGTTACCATGTTCCACCAATGTTCACATGATTGTCCAACGGGATATTTGACTTCCCCCTGCTTTGCTAAAACATAACAATAGGTGGACAGGCTACTCTAAATTCCCCCTAGTCGTGAAAGATTGCATGAATGTGTGGGTTAATGGTGCACAACAATGGACTGTTATCACATCCAGGGTCCAGAGTCCAGTGTTCCAAGGATAGGCTCCTGATCCAACGTGACCCTAACCAGGGTAAAGCAGTTATTAAAATAGATGAATATTATATTAGATAATATTATATTAGTCTCTATATTGGCTGCTGGCTCTCACCTGATGCTGTATTGTGAGACGTCTTTCATACCCAGTACTCTGATCTGATGATGCTTGATAGATCTGAGCTGGTATATGATTTCATTGTAAAAACTCAAACCGATTCTCACTGAAAAAAGACAAGAATTGTCTTTTTTCCCCCTCAGACTCAGTAATCATGTTAATAATCATGTTTCTCCTTTTAACAAAAAAAAGGGAAAAAAATCTATAAACTGTAAATTTCTTTATATTTCTTTATATTTCTTTCCTGTCATTTATCTTATGACGTAAATGAAAGGTTTTTTTTCTCCCTTCAGCTTTCTGCAGGTTTGAGACAGTGCCAATTGGGAAATGGTGGGACAGGGGATCAGGATGGGCTTGGAATGATGAGAACCTGGAGGAATAGCACAGGTTCTCAAGATGAGGTATACACACACATACACACACATACACACACGCTCGCACTTGCGCAAGGGTTGTTGTAACCCATGCAGTGATGTGTCATCCTTGGAGCAGTATGTGTAATAATATAAATAAAATTCATATATTTATTCATTCACTCATTCATCTTAATAACCGATTTATCCTGGGCTTACCTTAGACTTACATGTATGAATAAAAAGCCAGCCGGTATTCAAATGACAATGAAACGCCTTCAGGGTGTCCCACCAGGGGGCATTGTTGGACCGCTGCTTTTTCTGTGCTTTCAGAAAAATATTCAAAACCCTTTACTTATTTCCTTAATTTGATACAATACAGCCTTCCTCTGAAATGACTTTCATAAGTCATTCATTTATCTTCAGTAGCCTCTTCATCCTGGTCAGGGTCATGGAGCCTATCCTGTCCTGGAAAACACCAGGCGTAGAGTAGGAATAAAACCTGGAGGGTGTTTCCATCATAGATCACCATCCATAAGTAGCTACCTACACATCGGCAAGCTTTTAGATAGCAAGCAGACAGCATGCAGAGATTGGAACTAGAAATAAATCTAAATGATTCAGTCATGTTATACGCTATTATTTTATGTTGCAAAATCAATTATGTTGTAATCAGTATATCAATGTTCAGTATATTGTACTGTAATTGAAGTTATAATAAAAATAATATGTCACAATTGTGAAGATTTTGATTACAGTGAGGTACTATAAGATTAGATTTAGTTTGAGTTTAACATGTTTATCATACCCAACAGTAGTTAGCTATTCTCAAGTAACAAAAGACCTATTTAATAAATCAACAAAATGACTGGCAAATGCAGTTAACCTCTTTTATCTAAAGTAACATTTGTTTCATACTTGTTTTCCATCATCATTTTTCCATCTGAATTACATGTATGAAATCTTTTCATATTTTGATTGCCACTGGACAGAAACTTCCCTTAAGTCATCGCAGGAATGCTTCAGACAGCGATGTGTCTGGCTCTCGAGAAATGATACATAATGTAAGTGACTAACTTGACTCATCCACGTGACATACACTTGTTCATGCATGTGATTGATGTTCCATGATAAGCAAAGGGCACTATAATGTTATCCTACCAGACTTACCGGCACCCATCATGAAAAATGAGCAAAAAGTAATATATATTTAAGCAATACTGCATGACCAAGAGTACTCTTGTAGTGAATATCAGCATGACAGGGATTCGGCTGCAATCCAATAAACCCAAATGCAAAGTTTACAGTGCCATTATGTAAAAAAAAATATTACTGTAGATTTCTTCTTATTAAGCATTTGGAAGTATATTAGACTTTTACAGTTTTTATATGGTATTGTTAGATATTTTTGAGAGTGTTGTTTGAGAACAAGGAGCTTTTATGCAGGAAATTATGTGATATTAGTGGCTCCATCTACAGGCGTGAGATCATAAGACCCGGACCTTTGAAGGTGTAAATCCCAAATAAGAGACAAGTGAATAGGAGGCCTAATTCAGCTATCACCTACCTAATGTTAGCTGTTTAAGATGCTGCTCAACTGGATGAAATGAAGATGCTTGTACTTTCTAGAAATACATGTGAATTCAGTAGCTACTCATATCATTTTTGTCAGCTTTTTAATACAGCTACAATACAGATTACTTGCTGTACTTGAGCACTTGGCCCGATTCAAGATTATTATTTGTCACATGCATGGTTGTACAGGTACAACACGCAGTGAAATGTATCCTGAACCGCTCATACTTTGTGCAAATAACAAAAGGTCTATAAAACAAAAATAAAAAAATATATATGTGCAAAACTGTAGAAAATGTAAACAGAAAAAAATAGAATAAAATAAAGTATGAATTTGCAAGAGTGTATTTACAAATTACAGGATGAAATGCTGTGCAAGAAATGCTTCTAAGTCAGTTTAAAGTGCAGTGTGCAGTGTCAGCACGGCAGTGTATTGGTGAACTGATAACCATAATCCTATGACCGGGAGAGTGGTGTATCCTGGTTGAGGAGTCGAATCGCCTGAGGACAGAAACTCCTCCTGAGTCTCTCCGTTTTAGCCATAATGACATGGAAACTTCTGCCTGAATGCAGAGGTTTGAACAGTCTGTTATTGGGGTGAGACAAGTCCTTAATAATCCTAGCTGCCCTGGTCTTGCATCTCCTGATGTTAATGTCCTGCATGGAGGAGAGAGCTGACCTGCAGCAGTGTTCAGCTGCCCGGATCACTCTCTGGAGGGCTTTCCACTCCTGTACACAGCTATTCCCAAACCAGGATGAGATGTCCTGTGTGAGGATGCTCTCAACAGCGCCCGAGTAGAAAGCCTTAAGGACAGCAGGACGATACGTCCTACCATGTAATGGAGAGGTGTGCCTAACTTTCAGAACACCTACTGTACCACTCCAAAATCAGTTGACCTATAGGGATTTATGGTGAAAGACTTAAAGTCTATTTTATTATATTATTTAAAACATTAATCACAAAATTAACTCCATATTTCAACTATATTTGGAAAGAGCCTTTCAAATCAGAGCATGGCATATCAGCTACAGAAAGTGTATTTGAGTTTGTATCTGCTTATGGAATTGCTGGACTTCTGATGGAAGGAATAAATAAACAGAAGATCTGTGTACTTTTTTTTTTTTAAGAATATTTAATTTTTTACTTTGTGCTCGAACTCCAGGGTTTGATAGGAATAATTCACAACCTAATTTTTTTTTGTTATATTATCCTACTTATTAGTTACCACTAGCTCTACACATTTTAGCTAGACATAATGACATAATCTACTGCTATTGCATGACACTGACAAGTGACAAAAATGTATCAATTAAATCTCATCAGTTGGGTAGGTATTTGCAATTATGATCTGAGTTATCTGTTAATCCAGTTGTGTTTTTAAATGCCAAGTATTCCTCTGATATCAGAAAATGTGGCAGCGTTATATATATATTCAGTGTTGTTTTATGATAGTATATATTTTGACCTCTTGTCATATTTTTGTATAGGCCATGGTGATTACTGTGCACTATTACAACATTTGTAGCAAGGCTGGTGAAGGATTCTCTTCACGCATACACATATAAAAAGCATCATATACTCTGAAGTCATCATATTCCTTATTCCCATGTTTAGGTGTCAAATTTGGAGAAAGCTGGAATCCTCAACAAGACCAAGATATCTGAGAATGGGAAAAAAGTACGGTAAGGACAAAAGCTTGTTTCGCATAAATGTGATTTATAAGGGTTATAAATAAAGTTACATGAAATAAGGTTTCATGATGTCGTTTAACAAAACGTGCTTGTCAATACTGTTTCCACAGAAAGAACTGGGCTCAGTCATGGACCGTCCTTCATGGAGGGGTTCTAATATTCCACAAGGACCCAAAGTCCGGCCCAGCAGGAGCATCAGTAAGTGCTGCAGCACTGTGTATAAATAGCTACCATGACACAATGCCACCGATTGCAAGTTTTGCAAAGTGCCTACTTTGTATTCAATTAATGAATCTGTAATTCATTGTAAAAAAAATATCTATGAATTTCTGTGTCAACAGAGCAAGACCAATCACATTGTTCCAGAATTCACTGTGGAACTGAAAGGAGCAACAATTGGATGGGCTGCAAAAGAGAAGTCTAGCAAAAAAAATGTGCTGGAGGTATAAAAATAAGGAAACCAGATATACGTCTAGTATATATTGTTATGAATGATTGGTTAAAATATTTAAAGGTAATCATTTTATTTTATTAATCATTTAGCTAAAAAGTCGGGCTGGAGCAGAATTCCTGATTCAGTACGACACTGACAGCATCATCTGCGACTGGCATAAAATAATATCAGAAACCATACGCCAACTTGTAAGTCAGACTAATGTCCAGACATTCTGATTCTGTTTATAGAAAATTTTTTAATAGAGGTTTTAATAATGTTTTCATATTTGAAAATCCTCAAAAGTTAAAGTTTATTTATAGTTAAATTTCAATAAGCCAGGAGTTTATTTATTTCTCTCGGTCTCAGGACTCGGAGCAGCACCACACAGATGATGAAGAGGAAGCCAGTGAAAAGTCCTCTAGCACAGAAAAGGAAGACAAGACAGGTGTAGAAAAACGAAGGATGAGCAATGGTAATATAGGGTGGAAATTGCACCTTAACTGACTATAGGTGAATTCTGAACCCAGAAAGACTCTGAACCCACTGTTGGGACTTACACAAAAAACAGCATTTAGCATTAGCCCTACTGTCATTTGTATAACTCATCAATACTAATATTAATACTAAATACACCAAATGTCATGGTTCAGAAATTATAAAGCTTGTAATCAAAGTTGGGGGGGGGGGTGTTTGTACGTGTGAAGTATAATTGGCCATTGTGATATTTTTCTCCTCCCAATCAAGGATCTTTAAGGAACAGATTTGAAGCTGAGAACAAATGAAATCTTTATCTTAAAAATATGAATGTATACATGATAAATTAACCTGCCAGGAAATAGTACTGAAGATATAATCTGAAATTATGTTATAGAATTTATAGCATGGGAACCAATTTTAGCATGCCAGTTAGGATAAACCTATGCAAGTAACGCTTTAAATTATTAATTGAAATTAATCATTTATAATTAATAAATTAATAATAATTTAAACAAATTAACATAAACAAATTAATATGGTGTTTAGATCTTAAACTGGGACAAATCATTTACCCATTTAACAATATGCATTTAACAAGTACTGTATTGGCCAGGCAACTGAGAGGAGAGTAAAGCAATGTATTACACTGTTAACACTGATCTGACAAAGACATTTTGGGGCACAGCTACCATCTACTACTGTGAGCTCCAAATATACTTCAAGTCACTAAGAAATGGCTACAGCTAAAGTCACTGTAAGAAATGGTTAAGCCAGGTCATGCCAAGCCTAGATGCCTATTCAGTAGTACAAGAAACCAAATATATATAATTGCCTCAACAGCAGTCTAGATGAAGAGTCTTTATTGTCATTATATATAGTATAATAAGATTTAAGAATTGATTAATAGCCTTAGTAGCTTTAATCTTGGATCCACTACCGTCCTAGTAGTGAACATACATTTAGTAAAGCTGAACTGCCAAGAAGCCTCACAGGTGCAGGCCTCTGAAGATTCCAAATGAATTCATAATCCTTGGGGAAAAACAAGAGAAAATTAAACCTGCCTTAGAGTTGAGGCATTCCACCAAACTGTGTGTCAATAGTCCACTCCAAACAGGTCAAAGGTACTGACAGAGGTACGCAAGGCCATCAGCTGGCAGTCCCCCCACGAAACTATATTCAAGTTTATACTTCTTAGTTTGGAGAAGTGCTGGCCCAGTCTGCCCAGAAAGAGAAGCCATATCTGTACTACAGAGTTGAGACATTGTTGGAGTCAAGGGGAAAACATAAGGAAGTGATAAGGAGACATTTATGTTACTATTCTGGTACACACTTGATTACCATAAGATAAATAAAACATTGCTGATTGGCAGTCCCTTGGCTAACCCAAGAGTATTGTATAACCAAGAGAAGTGCCGCAGACAGGAATGCCTTATAAGAAGAAACTTCTACCTGTGTATTATACTACCATACTGTAAATTATCCTGAGTTCAGTAAATGTGAAATGACACCTAAATAGTAACATTAAAGAATAATTCATTAAATACTTTAACATGTAAGGGTATGAATGTGACTTAAAAAAACATATTACAGTATGTAGCATAAACTAACTTACTGTCTTACACATTCGACAAATTATGAGAAACATTGTACATATAGTATACTAGGCTGCATTGTCGTGATCCTCTCATTAAAATGAAAAGTTTGAAAATCAAATTTTGGTACCCTAATAGGACATACAACAAATAATGTGTACAAGAACGCATTGCATACATTATTTGTTTGGGGTTTATTGTCAACACAAATTTAGGGAGGATGTGTATATGGTATAGTTTGGTATTAATTTGAAAGTTCACATCACATCATGAGGTATAGCTAGAAGAATAGCAAGGATAGCAAGAAGCCAAATTACACTGTTTCTCTGTTTGTCCATTAGCAGAAAGGCAGCTTTCCACTAGTTCCACGTCTGAGGCAGACCAGAAGAAGGTCCGCAACAAGCTCCGCAAGTTTCTCCTCAAGAGACCTACTTTGCAGTCAGTCAAGGAAAAAGGCTATATTAGAGGTAATATAACTGCTTCTGTTAAGGATATCTATGTGGTTTTCATGTACAAGAGGTATTTAACTAAGATGTTTCATTGTCTGACATAGAAAACGTGTTTGGCTGTCATCTTCAAAATCTCTGCGCCCAGGAGAAGACTACAGTGCCTAGATTTGTGATTAAATGCATCAGGACAGTAGAGAAAAGAGGTACAGAGTGTTGTACAATACTAGATCAAAATTTTATTAACGCAGTTTTATTACATTTAAATAGTGAGAGTAACCCAGTCTACTTTCTTCTCCCAGGTTTGGGGGTTGATGGAATCTACAGAGTTAGTGGGAACTTAGCTGTTATTCAGAAGCTACGTTTCAAGGCTGATCATGGTAATCTTTTTAACTTAAAATCAGTCTTATGGTCATTACTCAAAAAAGTAATATATTACTCGCTACTTTATAATACATTACTTCTTTACTCTCTATGGAAAGTAACTTGTAAAACCTGAAAAGACATGTTGAGGATGCCTATGCCATGGACATTTTAAGAACAATAAATAAGCTATAGCTTAAACATGCTCACATAAGTTTGGAAGTAATATTTTATTGCACTTTTCATGCCATCACAACTTGGCATAAAGAACAACAGAAAGACGACAATGGCAGAAAATAGCTATTCACCATTAGTCTTTGAACCCATTTTTTTTTTAATGTTACAAAAGAAGGGCAGATTTTTGTGGGTGAATTTATATTAAGTCTCACTTTTACGTGCAGCAAAATAGAAGTGGATTTTAAAAAACACTCCAGAGATCTGGTCTAAATTAGCCTTGAGGCAGAAGATCAATCTAGTCTGTCAATAGGAGAATCCAGTAATCTTTGCACGCACTGTTAGGAAATGTAGTGTGATTTACTGATCTTAGAACTGTAACACGTTACATTACTGCTGTACAGACAAATGTAATGTGATTACAGTGGCACATTACTTTGTAACGCATGACGCCCGACACTGCTTAAAATTGTTCTCTTGTGTTTATCTCTGTTCCAGTTCTTTGCTTAACATAACATACACATATTTATCTAAAATAGTCATGCTAATTATTTATGTACATCAACAGAGGATCTAGATCTGGAGGAGGGCAACTGGGACATCCATGTCATTACAGGAGCCTTGAAGCTCTTTTTCAGGGAACTGCAAGAGCCCCTGTTCCCGTACAGTCACTTCAATAGCTTTGTCCAGGGCATTAGTGAGTACCTATCTTTTCAAAATTATGGCAGAAGTTAGACAAGTGTGGTTTTGTTTAATGTTCATTGAGAACTTAAAATGTTTTTTGATTTGCTGTAGAAATTCCAGACTACAACAGCAGAATGTCCTATATACGTGATCTGGTGAAATCTTTACCACCACACAATCATGATACAATGGAGGCACTCTTTAGCCATTTGAGGAAGTATGTTATTTTTTTCTTGTTCTTTTTTTTTTAGTTACAGGTAGTCCCCAGGAGAAAATATTTTAAAACCTTTTCAGAGTGAGAAAGTTCTCTCTGAGATCTGATTTTGTTTGTTGCATGTTAAGGAAAGAGTAAAAGTAACCTAGATGATAATTGTTGATTTTATACTTTTTGTGGCCAGTTTCCTGAAAATCAAATCTTCCTGAATCACCTCCTTCATGTCTGTTTTTTTCAGAGTTATCGAGCATGGAGATGAGAACAGGATGAGTTTGCAAAATGTAGCCATTGTCTTTGGCCCAACATTACTCAAGCCTGAAATGGAGTCAGCAAACATAACTGCGTACATGGTCTTCCAGAACCAGATCATCGAGTTCGTCCTCAGTGAATTTGAAGCAATCTTTCATATGTGAACACCTAAAAAGGCTGCACCAGTGGTAGTTCTAAGGATCAAAGATCATGGCAAATTAATTGAGAGAATAAGAAATATTTGAACAAAGAAAATAATTGATAAGGTTGGTTGGTCAGCTGTCATTATTAGATTTCTTGCTGTGAGCCATGCTAGTATTTTGGGCATAGTATTTCTTTAACCTATTTAGTACTCTTGATCATGTTAACTGGAAATGCCCATATATTCATAATGACTTGAATGATATACTGTATACTGGCCCTGAGATGTTGGTGAAAAAATAGTCATTTGGTTTAAGTAAGTAAAGTTCTCTCAACATGATGTGAAATATTAGAAAATGTGCAAACCATAAAAAGGCAACAGAAAATTCATTTTAACACTCAGAATTATTTGCTACTGATATTCGGGCAGCTTCTCAGACATAATAAGTCTTGTGAGTACTGCATAGGTATAGTCTCATGTAATTCTGGTAATGACCACTTACCTCGGCACATGTAAATTGTGTTGTGGATATAACACTGCTTGAGTGTTAAATTTAGCCTTAATATGGAAAACATTCTCCTGAGCTGGATGTTTTAAACTGGTTAACTCTCAACTGTAATCCTATAAGAGGTTTAAAATATTATATTACAATTAAAAGCAGTCTTTAGAGACTTTTCACTAGAGACTAGTCTTTTTTTTTTTAGCATTTTAGCTGAGGATTATTTGTTATTTTATGTTGTTTTTGTCCTTTAATACTGCCATCTATACTCATCTAATATATATTACCATAAATGGGGGACTGTAGATTACTTGTACAGTCTTTAGATTTATAAAGTTCTATATTTATTAGTACAAAAGTAAAATTTCATTCTGTAAAATGTATTTGCACATAGACAAAATTTAATCCTGAATGAAATTAAGAACATAGTTGTAAAGATTTGTAAAGCATTAATGTTTTATAAAAAATAAATAAATAAGGCATATATTTGTGTTTTGATGTGTACATAGAAAAGGCATATTTATGCTACACATTGCTTATAAAGAATTTTTAATAAAGTAACTGTTTTACAAGTCATGTTACATTGTTGAAATTTATTGGCAGTTATTTAGAATCAGAGTGTATTAAATGACACTACATGGTCTGGGCATTAGAGACTGCTTTCTTGCACAGTACTGCAGACAGTTCTTTGAGTCAGGGAATCACTCTGATTCCCAAACTTGTGGACTGTGGTCTAGTTAAAGACCTCAGTGCAGAATAGTCTTCCATGTCCATCCAGGTCCTCATTTTGCATAGCAAAAGATATAAGTTGATTCTTATATGCATAAGATTTATAATTGGGATTTATCATGTGTAAAAAAAAATAATAATAAAAAAAAACAGGTGTGTTAAAGCTTAATTAAAACGAATTGTTTGTAGCTGCTGTGCACATGAACTTAAATACACAATATGGACAAAAAGTATTGGGATACCTGACCATTACACCAACAGGGACTTTAATGGCATTGCACTCAAATACATAGACTTTAATATGGAGTTGGTGCCCATAACAGCTTCCACTCTTCTTGGAAGGCTTTCCAGAAAATTTTTGAGTGTTTCTTTGGGAATTTGTGCCCATTCATTCTGTAGAGCATTTATGAGTTCAGGCTGATGTTGGATGAGAAGGCCTGGCTCACAATCACCATTCCATTTCATACCAAAGGTGTTCAGTGGGGTTGAGGTCAGGGCCCTGTGTGGGCCAGTCAAGTTCTTCCACATTGAACTCATCCAACCATGTCTTTATTGACCTTGCTTTGTACACTGGGGCACAGCCATCCTGGAATAGAACAGGGCCTTGCCCAAACTGTGTCCACAAAGCTGGAAGCATAGCGTTGTCCAAAATGTCTTGGTGTGCTTTAAAGATTAAGATTGCCCTTCACTAGAATTAGGGGCCCTAGCCCAAACCCTGAAAGACAGCACCAGACCACTATCCCTCCTCCACAAAACTTCACAGTTAGGCAGGCAGGTAACATTCTCCCAGCATCCGCCAAACTAAGACTCACCCATATGACTGCCAAACAGTGAAGAGTGATTTGTCACTCCACAGAGCATTTTCACTGCTCCACAGTCCAGTGGCGGTGTGCTTTACATGACTTCATATGACGCTTGGCATTGGACTTGCATGCAGCTTCCCGGCCGTGGAAACCCATTCCATGAAGTTCCCGCCGCAGAGTTTTTGTGCTAATATGAATGCCAGCGGAAGTTTGGAACTCTTCAGCTATGGAATCAGCAGAGCGTTGGTGACGTTTATGCACCATGGACCTTAGTATTCATTGACCTCGCTCGGTGACTTTACCTAGACAGTCGAGGCTCATTGGCTTGGGTCCGTTCGACTAAGGGATTGTCTCGCACTTTGTGACCTTCGGGGCATCTTGCCGTATCTGCTTGCTTCAATTTCGATGTCAGTATAGGGAATGCTTCCAGACATGCATACAGTGAACAAGAGAAGTGGTCAAGACCTTGCCTAAAGGAATTTGGCAAGGGAAGCATACACGGTCATAAAGTTGCCTTTTTGCAATGACAGATACCGCTCATTGAGAAGCGGCCATCTAGACTGCTGACATAAAACCCCCTTCTTTTCCGTAACTTGCTTCGAAAAGTCGCCTACCAGAGGTCGTGGCCTCCTGCTAGCATCTCTTTCACGACCTGGCAGGCCTAGCGCGAGTTGCGGCTGTGAGTAGCGTGGCCGAGCGGTCTAAGGCACTGGTTTAAGGCTTCAGTCTCTCTGGGGGCGTGGGTTTGAATCCCACCGCTGCCAGGTATGCTTTTTTTTTTGGTCAAGAGCAGGTCCAACGATCTTTCGTGAGCAAAGACCACGCCATAGCTCTTTCTTCGCATGGAAACGGTCAGTTGTACACAGTACAACTGCTTAAGTGGAAGTCTCGTGGCAGGCCTTTTACCTAGTGCCTGTCCACAGCTTTCTGGCTGCCTGGCAGAAGCACCTGGGCGGTAGCGTGGCCGAGTGGTCTAAGGCGCTGGATTTAGGCTCCAGTCTCTTTGGGGGCGTGGGTTCAAATCCCACCGCTGCCAGTGTCTCGCTCAAGATCTGCATGCAGCCATGTCTCCAGGGTGGTGCCTCCTGAAGGTCTTGAGATAGAACCTTTACTGTGAGCTCTCTGGAGAACCCTTTAAGGAAAAAGAGCTAC
>JAOVYU010000067.1:21875085-21886862 GCA_025674565.1 Synodontis membranacea
GGCTACTTTCTACTTTCACTTCTTACATTTTAGCATGAGTATCTGTACTTTCTACTTCTTACATTTTTAAATTAGGGACCCCCCCCCGTCAACAATTTCTGCGCCGATGCACAACAATGCGCAACAATTTCTGCGCCGATGTAATAGATTCAAAGTCTAAAGTCTTCCTGCTGCACTGTCTATACTTTTGCATCTGACTGAGAACTGTGTATGATTTCCAAGGCACCTGGGAGTGTAAAGGCATCTTGAATAATGTACTTTAAAAATGTTTCCTCCTAATATTTCTTATACCATCAACCATGATTAAAAGTGACATGGGCTGGGATCTCTTAACAAACAAGTCAGTCTTTTAGAGCAAGGCTCTACAGGTAAGGAGTCTCTAGTCACACAAACAAGATTCTTTAGTAGTTAGATAGCGTATGCGTTCCGTTCATGTGCTCAGCGTGAAAATGTTTTTTGTTTAAAAAAAATAAATAAAAAATCTCTTTGTACAAGCAAATAGAAAAACACTAATCAGCAACAATTAACTATTACACTATTAACTATTTTTACATCTCTTTAGCTAGTTTAAACAAATCAGTAAGTTCACCATAGACGTTGATCACACTGCACAATGTACACACCAGCTGCTAAAACCGAATTACACTGACTTGGTATCATTTTGGTCAGACAACACAAACCAATCCAATGTGAAAACAAATCTGTTCAAGTCCCAGTGTTGTTAATGGTCCAATAGTGGACCATAGCTCAAGAATCCTAACCAACATCAGTGTCTGCTGTTTGTACCCGATACAGCGTGCGTGTGTGTGTGTGCACATACACTACCAGTCAAAAGTTTGGACACACCTTCTCATTCAACGGTTTATTTTTATTATTTTCTACATTATAGATTAAATATTGAAGACATCAAAATGATGAAGGAACACGTATGGAATTATGCAATAAACAAAAGTGTTGAACAGACCAGAATATGTTTTATATTTCAGATTCTTTAAAGTAGCCACCTCTTGCTTTGATGACAGAGTGAAGACAAATGATGCAGAGTGAAGACAAAGCAGTCAGCAAGTGCTCAGCAGCTGTTGAAAACCATTCCAGGTGAAGAGCTGATGATTCTGACTGAGAGAATGCTAAGTGTGCGCCAAACTGTCAAAGCTTACTTGTTATTTTTATGTCTTCAATATTAATCTACAATGTAGAAAATAATAAAACTAAAGAAACCCACTGAATGAAAAGGTGTGTCCAAACTTTTGACTGGTAGTGTAATATACACACACACACAGGCATAACATTAAGTTGACTTGTTAGAAGTAGAAAAAATCTCCAAAACTGTAACTCTTGTGGGGTGTTCCCGCTCTGCAGTGGTCAGAATCTATCAAAAGTGGTCCAAGGAATGAACAGTGGTGAACCGGAGACAGGGTCATGGACAGCCAAGGCTCACAGATGCACGTGGAGAGCGAAGGCTGGCCCATGTGGTCCGATCCAACAGACGAGCTACTGTAGCTCAAAATGCTGAAGAAGTTCATGCTGGTTCTGATAGAAAGGTGTCAGAATACACAGAGCATCACAGTTTGTTGCATATCTGAGATTTTGTGTGTGTGTGTGTGTGTGTCCTATGATATTTTCAAGTTGAAATAAACCTCTGAAGGAAAAGAATGTCTAATATGTCCCAGCAGTAAGAGTGGTGTAAAGCCCGTGTGTGATTATGTAGGTTACCCTGCACACATCTCCAGAAATCTCCTTCTGCAGGCATCATCATGCTTCATTTCTGTTCTTTGAGATGTTTTGTTCGTTTGTTTTTTAAAAAGCGACAAAGTTACAGCATTACAGTCAGAATTTTTGTTACTTTTATTTTAGAAAATGTCCTTTTTAAACTGTGGCATTTCAAGTCACATCCTTGTTTTAAAATACAGAAAATACAGAGACACATGTAGAACATGAAGACAGCAAAAAAAAAAAAAAAAAAAAAAAAAGGAAAACCGAGAGGGGAAGGAAACAAAGCTAACGTGCTTTTCTGACTGCTTGGGTTTTTTTTCTTTTTTTGAGAAAATGGAATTGAAGACGAAGGGGGATGAAAATGAAGGGAGGGAAGGAGGAAGGAGGGCACAGAGAAAGAGGGAGAGAGAGATGATGACAGTTAGTTAGGAAAACTATGAGTTGCTTAATAGTTGGTATTTTAAATTATCTTTATAAAGTCTAATTTAGAATTAAGTCTTTCCACCCTCACTTTTTATCTGATTTTTGTTCCCCCCACATTTTTCTGTATTCTATTTGATCTGGCAGACCCGGGGCCCCTTGGGGACCCCCCCCCCCCCCCCCCACCCTCTGACTGTGAGACTGAATGGGGGGGAGGAGGAAAGGAGAGAGAGACATAGAGAGAGATGAAGTGCCATTCTCGCTCAGCTTCCTGGGCTCTGACGCCCATCGTTCCCTCTCTGGCCAATCCGTGCCCGCCTCCTATCACCTCAGGATGATAACGACGACTCCTTCTGTGTTTGCTGTGCTTGTGAACGCTGCATTGACTTCTGCGTTTCCACGTCTCTAAAATGTTTCTCGACCTGCGGCAAAGAGACACGATGACCACAATTTAAAAATCAAGACATTTTCATCTGAGATGATCAAAAACAAACACCAATTTAATTTCATACGCAAGAAAGTATAAAAGAACATGCGCATAACATGAAATAAAAACAGCTCTTCAGCTATACACGGTTTTTCAGTACAGAAAATAATGAAAGGCTGCCCCAAAGTAGATTATTTGCCTTTAGGAAATGAATAGGTTTGGTTCTAAAATCTGATTGGCTAAGCTATTGTAAAATCCTTGACACACACACACACACAGGTGACTGCATCACTGTAATTCATTATAAATAGATCAGGTATTAAAACACATTGTGTTCTGTCCACATAATGCCCTAATCTTTGCCTGTTTTGTTACTAAGCAACCAAAGCTTATTGTTTACAGACTACATTGTGAGTTTTATTATTGACTTAAGCCTGTGAATTATTCATTATAGAAATTTACCAACACCTTCTGAATAATCAGATTTGGGAAAAATCAACAGCACTATGGAATAAACGTTTTTAAAATACATTTAATCCGACTGCAATTCCAACATTGGCAATACAACAAACAGTGTAATGTTCCGGTACAGAAACTTCCCGCCTGGCTCATCAGGACCTGTACGGAGCATAATCCATTTCGGCTACATTATATTCAATTATTAATTAATTATTAATATTAATGCTCACCTGTGATGTAATTTCTTTGAAGGATCAAATATATTTTTTTGACTATTCACTTATAGGAACTGAATTAGCTGATTTAGAAAGTTAGAACTGAACCTGAAAGTTAGTAAGGCGTAAAGTAAAAGCACAAACACTATTTTACTGTTTGAGACACTGGCTTTTTCAATCCATTTTTGTAAAGTCCTCCCGTCTGCAATGAACGTGTCTATATGAAATGATATGCTGGAGATGTACAGTACTGTGCAAAATTCAGGCAGTACATAAACTTTGTAATAAATTGCACGTGCTTCTTTTTTTTTTTTTCAGCAAAACCCAGGAGTCTTCATTATTATTTTTTTTTGGCCTGAAAAGTGGTCTCATGTAATATGTTAATTTCTTTACTCACATACATACAAGCATTTTGCAAATCCATGTTATTTTTTGGTAATGTTTGGAATTCATCAAATAAATATCTACAACAATATCTGTACTTAAATTAAAAAGGACTATTGCACAACTGTACACTGTGTGTACATTTATATCAATTACATAATTTTTGTTTGTCTGATTCGCACTGCACAACTGAAAACACTGTTGACAATAAAAATTAAACAAACTTGCTTGCAGTTTTATACTGTACATAGCAGTGTAACATGACAATGCCAGTGGGGTCTGCCGACATGGAATTGTGGAGACCTGTGTCAATGAAAAGCTGCATTTTCCACCTCATCCACATAACGGCCTTTAAACGTGTCTTCAGTGGACCAAAAACAAACAAACAAACATTTATTTACTAGCTGATAACTCAGTGGCTTTGCTCACTGAGTGAAAGGGGAAAAAAAATGCAGTATCTATAAAACACTGGTATGACACGACAGAACTGATAAAAACCGCTAATAGTTTATCTGGAAAAGGACCTCAAACAATAAAAAGGGTAAAAGATGTGTTCTGACAAATCTTTTATAAACAATTGACACATACACAGTACTAAATATAATAACATATGATGGATACATACACATTTTGTAATGTCAGCACAGAGCGTGCGCCACGCCCACCTGCGGAATGAACGTATCGGAACAGAGCACGCAAAATCTCTCAACACGGCAACCCGGAGCGCGTGCCATGCCCACCCATGGAATGTATCGGAGTTAATTCACCTGGACTGAATTAGTGAGGATTGAAAAGACTTTAATGCTTCACGCCGAGGCGTGTCCATGCCTCTTTTAAAGGCAATATCTGTGCTTGATCTCTGTTGCGGACTTTATGGACATTTCATGTGGGACTATTTTCCGGTGTTTTCCGGCGGGACTTTGAACTATTTAGCCTTAAGGACTGAGTGAAGCAAATCTGCAGTATTTATGTTGGACTATTGCTATGCCGGGCATCTTCTGCTGGCTTTTTGTGTTCGTGATTCAGCCTGATTTCTGTTTATCACACCCTTGTTTCAGGTTTTCAGTTTTCTCCCTCTGCTTTATACCCGTGTTTCATTTAAATAAAGTCATTAAATTTAATTTTCGTTTTTGCCGTGTTTTCCTGCATCTGCGCCCAGACAAAGACACACCCCGCTCTCACACACACACACACACACACACACAGACATGACACCTTTATTAAAGTATTAAAGTTTTCTTAAATAATCACTTACCAAATAAGTAAGTATTTATATAAGTAACAAACCGGAAAGCCGCTATAAAAATGGCGTCCACAAACTAAGTGATGAGTCCCCCTACATGTCCGTTTCAAACACAATAAATAAATAAATAAATAAATAAACAAATAAATGTATGTATATATATATATTAGGGTTAGGAGGAATACTTCAGCATTTGAATTTTTTTTTTTCTACAACGCAAGTGACTGAAAACCATAAGAAGAATCCTTTGCCCTGACTTACTAGTCTAGGGGACAGCAAAATGTTTCCATGCCGAGGTGGTGTGACACGGCCCAACACGATGCAGGCTGGTTTATACTCAACAGATGATTTATGCAGGTGCATTAAAAGGCAGCCATAGCACGAGTAGCACTGCTCTCACACTCGCTGAATATCTTATGTAAACTTTATTGAAAACTTTCAGCAGGTTTGAACACGGCATGAGAGGTTTTAGTAGAAATGTATTAGAAAAACCAGGTAGTGTCAGAACCCACTAACATTCAGGAACATGATTTGAGACACAGGGCTAGTTCATTTAGTGAAAGTAGATGGACAGGGAAATGTGTCCATTTTCTTTCTTTCTTTTGAAAATCTATGCTAATGCTGCATGTGTGGACAGAGGAAAAGAATAATAAAAAAAAAGCATGTACAGTGATACCTCGTGCATTCGCAGGGTTAGGGTTCCAGACCCCAGCGTGGATGTGTGAAAATCGCGAATGTTTGGTGGAGTCACTAAATGCTTAAAAGTTTAAATTCTAAATATGACCTAAATCATTATCCGAAAGCACTTTAATTTCATTTAAAAGTTAGCTTAATACATTACCCTTAAAAAAAAAATTGTTGATGTAAAACAGAGTACAGTATCACCTAATTCATAGTTTCCTTTTTAATCCATGGCACATATTTCACATTAGAAAAATCACAAGGCACACCACCAAACAAAAATGTCACAAAAAGTATATTTACTGAAATATAACAAAAATCTAGTCTCGATTTACTTATTTCGTTGAACACAAAGCTAAAAACAGCATTTTATTCTTGCAGGAATTGAAAAATGAAGCACACGAAATTCTTCCTCTACAGTCTCTTTTTCTCTTCGTCTTCATAGCAGTCAAGGAGCTTACTGCCCTCTAGTGACATGGCGAACTAACCGGCAGCCTTACTTTTAAGCTGTACTGCCCTCTAGTGACACGGAAAACTAACCGGCAGGCCTTAGTTTTAAGTGAAGAAATTCAGGAGTACTTCCAGGTCGGCTGCCTGTGACGTGGGCAGTGTGTGACAGTCATCATTTAATGCCAGGCTTTTTGAGGATTTCGCAGATATGTGAAAAAATCCACAAATGTAAATTAGTTAGGTTCCAAAGAAAATTTCACGAATCTGTGAAGTCGCGAATCCAGAAACGCGAATGCACGAGGTATTACTGTATTATTTTATATAAACATGCAAATACTCATGTTTCCGATTAAGACGTGGCATTATTATTATGATATTTGGGTTTTAGGAGCATTCTTTGGACGTGTATAAAGCGCATTCAGAACAGGCGTCTCAGTTTACGACACACAGCCTCTTTCCTTTTTACGGTCAGCTCTGAGTATTAGGACACAAACCGATGCGATTACACAGCTGCATGTAAACGGGAATATTAGTGCAATATTAAATTTTTTTATTATCTGTGTGGGGATGTAAACAAAGTGACAGTTCCTCGCACTTGTGCCTTTTGTAATTCAAATGACATCATAGTACATAATATGAGCATAAACTTAATTTAGATAGCCATTAACTGAAAGATATATTGTTAAAATAGGATGAGAGAGAAACTTACAATTTTGCGTATATGACTTAAAGCACTTCCCTCTTTGCCTTTGCAGTTTTCCACCTGATAGGGTGGTGAGATTACGACGTCGTCCATCACGATAATGTTCTTCTCCTGCCATTTGCAGTCTTTAATGCTGGAAGATTAAAAGCGGTTCATAAAAGAATGACAATCCATAAAAAACGCTAACAGGAAAAAAAAACGGCATTTAAAGTAAATTTCAATAATGATATAGATCTATTCGATTACACTTACATTTTGGAATGTTATGAAACGAAGCGGGATTTTAACTGCTATGAATTTTCCCTCATATTAGTGGAATACTGCCTATATGACTAAAAGCACATCAGCATGATAATACATAAATCCTGACCACTGTAATAATGCTAACTTTAGATAATCTCAGGACTGGTCGCTCACAATGGCTCACGGTTCGGTTCAACATCATTATCTCTACGATACCCAGCAAATAACTACGAAACCTTGCTTTCACATATTTCATTTGCTGGCTTTTGTTCAAAGCATCGTTCAAATGAGGCAGAATCAAAGCTGACCACAGCTAAAAAAAAATAATAAATAATAACTATATGGATTTCTTAACCAGCATTCTTATTTATAAACAATGTGTTCCAATTCTAATCTAATAATAATCTACAAAAAAGGGTTATTTATCAGAGAAGAAAAATGCATATTTATTAATCTGGAAGTATTCCGTTAGGAGATGTTTCTTTAATATTTATGGAAGGAGTCTCCGGTGTCAGAGGAGTTTGTGCTTTCATCAAAAAAAATGACAAGCTATGCAGGATTTTTGTCTCATTAGTTTAAAGAGAAAGATGCTAGTGAGGCAATGACTGTTATAAAGTGTGTGACTATTTGTATTTAAATGCAGATAAAAAGGTGAGATTTGTTTGATTAAAAACTAATCGCTGGCCAATAGCTGTTCAGTTTTATAACATACGAGTTAGAATTGGGGTGGTAACAGTTCCTTTATCTGTTCTGTTGATTATTTTCCAATATAACAAAATGCCAAACTGTTTCCTTGAATATCAACGTCTCACACACACACACTTCACTAAATATACATCCACTATGGCATCATGTCACTCACACACACACCTACAGCTGCAGGTTCAGTGGATCAGAACTCTGCATAAGTGTGTGTCGTGTGTGTGTGTGTGTGAAAAGAGTCTTACGTTTTATGTATAGTCTGGAATAGTTGCTGGCCCTCGACTGAAACCCCAGCGCTGATTGCATAGGCTTGGGACAACTTGTCTTCCTTTTCCGTCCTTGCCCGATTGGCAAGCTGTGGAAGAAAAACGCACACGATTACCATCAGTCATGGAAACACTCTCACACCGGACCTGCAATTCATGGAAACGAGAGCCAATAGCTTTATTTCAGCATAACTACCCTTTCTGTCTGCCAAGGAAAACACTAAACTGCATTCATCACCACCAGCTGCATAAAAAATTGCAAATGGGCCGTACAATACGGAGGAAATTTTTTTTGATACATTACAACTAAAGTCCTCAATATTTACCATCAGATAGTTAAAGTGAATCCCAAATGACTTCTTGTTCATATCTTTCACTTTCTGCCAAACAACCATTTGGGATTGAGTCAGGGTGATGAAACGCAGTTGGAATGTAAGAGTAAAAAGAACAGAAAATGAATATATTCCATATTCATTACACATAAAGCACAAATCCAGTATCTCAAATGATAAGAATATTTCATAAACTTCAAAAAGGATTTCCAATACAGGAATGTCCTACTTATGAAAAGTATGTTAATTTATACAGTCAATACTTGTTTGTTGCTCCTTTACCATGAATTACTGCATCAGTGGGGTGTGACATAGAGGCAGCTTGTGGCACTGCTGAGGTGTTACTGAAGCCCAGATTACTTTGATAGCAGCCTTCAGTTCACCTGTATTTTTGGGTCAGGTGTTTCTCATCTTCCTCTTGACAATACCCAATAGATTCTCTATGGAGTTCAGGTCAGGCCAGTTGGTTGGCCAGTCAGTAATATCATGGTCAGTAAAACATTTGGTAGTAGTTTTTATACAAAACTGGGACTTGGATGGTCGTCCTGTTTCATTTTGCCAAAGCAGAGATTTGCCTAAAATGTTCTCACTGCTATTATTTCCAAAACTTTCATTCTCATCATAGAACCTCGTATTACAACAATAATACTAAAATTATAAATTACAGACATCTGTAGTGCAAAAGAGGAAAGATTCACAGAGCTCAGTGGACCTTTCTATTTCTCCTCTAGCAATCTGCTTCATTTCAGGAGTGTTTTTTTGTTCCCCAGTATAACCATATTGCTGGGAAACTGTTCGAAATCTTGCATCATTATAGATATTGCGTATTGTAGAAATGTCTTTGAGAATCAGCCAAGACGATTTACAAACTATAGTACATTAAAGCACACTGTATAAGACAAAATAAGAGAAAATAAGACATATTAGACATTACAAAGATCATATTATTATTGTTGTACATTTAATTACACAGACAGTTCTTACACACAACCACTAATCTATGAAAATAGTGTAACTTGTTTGATGATGATGCGCGGCTGAAGAACATCGTAACAGGCAGTTTCTGGCGCTGTCTTTTTATATGCGTGAGGAGGCTTTTGTAGGGTTCCATCAGTTCATCAAGTGCATTCCGGAACCACAATGCACGCATCATTTACACATAGGCCTACAGTCCATACGTAGAGTAATTTTCATTTTAATACAGGGGTGTATAATTGACTCAGACCACCGAGCGTGCGCTGTATCATTTCACTGTCTCAGTCAACTTTTTAATGAATGTACTGTATTGGAAAAAAACCCCGCAATAGAGTGAAGCCGCAAAAGTTGAAGCGTGAAGTGGCGAGGGGACAACTGCATCCTTGAAGTTTTTTTTGAAGATGTGGGCCAGATAGTGTATGCTATGGAACTCCGATGGCGCTATGTCTGGGGTATAGGCTGGACGCGGTAAAACATCCAAGGCTTAAGATTGTGCTGTTCGTCGCTGGAAGATGATTCTTTTGTGAATGGCTCCTAGATGATCGTAGTTCGTTTTTTTTTTTACCATTTAATTTGATCAATTGATCACTGTAATGTTCCGAGTTTGACATTTTCGCCAGGATCTCGTAATAAAGATATAATGTACCTGTAAAGCAGATGTTAAACTGCTGAGTGATATTTCTCTCTGAAAGTGCTCATTGGAACCCAACTAGCAACTTTCAGAATCTTTCCCATTGCCTTCAGACGCCTCAGTACAGTCCATTGAGTTCATCCAGCAGTTTCTTTGAAGCTCCTCATCTTCCATTTCCTTTGTTCTACCACTTCATGGCTTATCATCAAGCCCAAATTCACCTTTTGGCCAAAGAGAAAACCAGTTTTTGTCCACAGAAATGTTATAAAGTAACCCATAAACGTTGTAAATTTTGGCTCGTGTTTCTGTTTTTTTTCCCCATTACTGAATACGAATAGAAGGCAATGACAAATATGAATCTTGCTGGGCTTCATGCTCGATTGATAAACTATATACATTTGGGAGTTTTGATAAATAACTAAACTTACTTTTAGGTCATGAACTTAGGAAGCACCCCTCTATATAAATGTTCTGCTTTTGTATAACGTATAAGTGAGGTTTGTTCGAAGATGAAATGGCCATCCTGCCTGAGCAACCATCTGAATCTATCTTTCTGATTAGACCAGTATCAGCTTGCTCTGTCATCATCACATACACCATTGGCCAAGTACTGTGCAATCCAAAGTGTTTCTTTTCTCTAGATGCACTTCTGTTAGGCGAGACAATCCCATTGTAGTGTTTACCGTGTACAAGTTTCCTCATTGATAATGTAGTATGCAAAATTACACATCCTCATATAGCAGGACTTTTGTGAGAGAAGCGGTCATATAACCGGATGTGCAGCTCATGTGAATATGTAATCATGCGGTCTGCACATTTAAAAGATTTAATTTACAATTACGTCATTTATACAACTAAGTGGCAGCATGATGATCATGGGATCCTCACGACCGTCCGATCAATAGTCCAATGTCTTAACCAATAAGCTACAGTATTAGTTCCCCCTAATTTCGTGATTAGATGCATCTCCTGCAGTGCTCCTCAGTGGCTTTTCACAGCTGCTGTGTGGCTAACAGGGACCTCCTGAACGCCAGAACCCTGACAACCATCACTTCTTGACTGAATTCAGGCCATTTCATGATTTGTAATTAGCTACACAGTTGACTGAACAGTCATGTTATAGTTATGGAACTTTTGTAACTTTTCCCTAAAATCCTTCTAACAGATTTTCTTCTTAATTCTCATGGAAGTGCACAACATGCGTGACATCCGAGTTGAAATTTTCTCCATCCTGGGCTAATTAGGTATAACCCAGAAAAACTGCCTCCATATCAACAACAGTATGACATGAGCTTTCTGCTGCCACCTGAAACCTCTCATAGCTTTAGCGTCTACCTGTGTTCAGCTCTCTTATTCCAGAAATTAATAAATAAATAAATACTGATTACTCCAATGAAAATATATTATCAGACTTTATAGACTTTGCACTGAAGCCCTGCAGTTTACCACTGATGTATGCTAGTATGATACACATTAGGAATTGACTGATTGTCGGTCTGGCCGATATTAGGATTTTTACTGATATCTGCGTTTTATTTTACCGATAACTGATATTATTACAAAGTGCGCTAATGCGGCTCCACTACCGTCTCTTCCTCTGTGCCTCTGTGTTTTCATTTAAAGTCCCGCCCATAACAATCTCTGATTGCCTAGATGACATACGCTTACTAGCCAATCACCACTGAAGCCTCGCTGTCACTCATACACGTCACTCGAGCACAGCGTGAAGCATGCCGGTTTCCCGGTTATAACGCTGAAATGTTGGCATAAAGAACCTTGTTACAGTGTTAATGTGAGCATGCAGTGATATGTGCATGCATTGTTAGTACTGTACCTGTAATAACGAGTGTTCAGCTAAATCTCAAGTATTTTTGAGAGGAGATATAGGTTAAGTGAGCTGAGCAGCTTTGCTTCCTCCACCACAACCTGCTGC
>JAOVYU010000067.1:21901679-21918537 GCA_025674565.1 Synodontis membranacea
AGCACAAATTTCATGTGCGGGCCATATTCCATTATATATTTAGAATTTGCTGCGGGCCAATTAAGAATGGACCGCTGTTTGGACACCCCTGCCCTAGACCAACAAGCCAAAATTTCTGACCAAGTCCTTTTATCATAACTTGACAGAAAATGCTCTGTTTATTTTGTCATGCTCTATAAAGACAATAGCAATTCCAGTGGCAACATTCTATTGGAAAGGACATATCTACACATAGGATTCTGGGTAACTTTGTTTTTTTTAGCGTCCACTATCAGTAGCTACTGTAAGGGGCTCATCCAAGATTTGAACCCGGGACCTCTTGCACCCGAAGCAGGAAAAATACCCCTAGGCCCCTTTATTGCTTATTAATTTATTAATTTTCCCACAATATTCCCGTGATTTTAATAAAGTTACTAAATATTGTCTTTCTTTCACAGCAGATAGTGGAGGAGAAAAAGTAATAAAATGAGACTTAAAGTTCAATGACATATATACTCAACTATTTTTCATACATCTATGTTAAACAAAACTCCACTGTTGATTCAGATCAGTAAAGTACCTTTGAGGAATTGTATTGGAGTAGTGTAAATCACTGTATTCAATATTCATAAAGAGTTTTCAAGCAAGTGCTTGAGACCTTAGAAAGATAATGTCTTTAATACCTATAGTACCAGAAATAAAGGGGTTGAAGCCCTTAAAATGAAGAACACAAACTTAACCTTGCTGTTTTATGATAGTCTGCTTTCAAATTACAGCAGGATGGTTATAAACGATTATAATTTGAATGCATCCTTTTCTATTCATGCAGTTTCTTATACACAACAAGATAGTACATGGCTCACCTATTCTTCATTATGTTATTGTCCTCAATTTGTCTCAGATTTTCAGGTTGGTTAACTTTCACATGAATAGTGACTTTCAATTGTGAGTGGACTGATTTTAGACTTAGTGTTGGTTCAGTTTAATAGATCACAGGTTCCAGTATGATAAAAACACATTCTGTTTTATTGTAGTCATAGAACTTTGTCACAGCGCTCTGAAAGCTCACATTTACAGACAAGAGAACTCAGCGCAGCAAGCAAGTACAGTAATATTAACTTAAATGCAAATAAAAAAGCCCAGTTCAACTCATAAGAGGTCAGTAGTGTGTTTCCTAATTATCGATTTAAAAAATAATAGGTTGGAATGAATAATTTGGGCACCAGCTTCATTTGAGATATACATCAGGTACACTTTAGCATGTGCACATGGGCTCAGGGGTGGCTGAGGATAGAACATGCATCAGTATTTACAGCAAAATAATCTACACTGATAAAACTATCCCTTCTTAAAGAGAGAAACTGTTATAGTCATTTGTTCCCCTTTGCTGAATTTGCTGAATATTGTTTACTTCTTTAGCACTATCAGTTAACCTGCATGAGAAGGGGTGAAGGGTTACTGGTATAAATACTGAGGCTTTACTCAAAACAGCAGCTATCCGAGTTCATAATTGGGAAAATGTGACCACAGATAGTTAGAACACGGCATGTTGGCTATACTGCATTCTACTGCAGGAAGCTTTTATGACTTTACAGAAAACATTTCTTAAATATTTGTTGGAGTTTAGGATTTCATAGTAAAACTCCTGGAGCGAACCTTGGACACCTGTGTTTCACGCTTGATATTTGCTTCAATTTTTCACCTCTACACACTGAAGACTGCTATTCATTTGTCTTGTAAATGTTAGCCATAACCCTGCAACAGTGAAGATTTAGCTATAGAGAAATAGTTATGAATTGTTTATGCATAAACACATTTGGCCAGTATATACAGCACATACGGTGCGCTCTATAAAGGCTATTATATACATGTTTTCATAGCTTTTTAAAAACATAGTTTTACTATTTTTACTGCTTGCTCTTTAGCTTTGTGAAAGAAAAAAAAAAAGATTGCACCAATAACAAAGACTATTTTGATTTTCTAGTAGGACAATTAATTCACAAATAATAGTCCAATGTTCACTCTATATTTGTTAGTAATTTTTAAATCCAAATGAGCCATTCCCCATGCCTACTGTATGAATTTCCATCATCACAATGAAATTAATAAAGTGCTATTTTTTTTCTTCAGAGCTTTCATGGGCATACAGTGCAGCAAAAAAAAAAAACAAAACAAAACAACAAGAAAAAAAAAACAATATTGTCACTGAAAGGTTAAAACAAATATACTATAGCTAAATATGCTAATGCTTTTCATATTTTAGAACAATACTGTAACTGTTTAAACTGTTTCAAAATTAAAAAAGGAACTGGCATCAATTATTCAACACCCCTGAAGCATCTTTTTTACATATGGAGCAGAGCATGTACAAACCTTGAGGACAGGGAGATCCAGTTTACATAAATGTTTCCCTTCAATAAAAAAAGGTGTAAGATTGTTCAGCCTTGTCACTGATTGATATAAAAACAAAATGAACCCATGTTCACTGATTCAGTCTGCATTACAGCTATAATGTGTTCTCAATTCACGTTATTTTTAGATCATCATTTCTTAAGTATGAAAATGTGGTTATTGTAAAAACGAGGACGTATCTCTTATAAGCTTTTGAACAACAGTGTTCTGAAAGTTTGTACATTCCGCTCTCTAAATCCATAAACTCTGAATCTGCATTTTCGAAAATATTTTGTACCATTTCTCCTGCCAAAAAAAAAGATACAAAAATAAAGATAACTTAAAATAAAACAAACACAGAAACTAGGTTTATGCTTTGATTTGTACATTATCGAACTCAGGTATAAATATTCCATTGTGTTCCTTCTCTAACTACAGCTTTTTTTTATTAATCATTATTAATCATTATTAAACAGTCCATTGATCCAACATTCTATACTCTGGAAGGCCTAGCAGTCCTGTTTGGAATTGCCTACTCAAGAGAGGAAAAGACTGAAGCATTTAAATTCATGAACAGTCCGCGACTCGCACATTCTTGTTCACGATGCTCACTTACTCATGTGGGATAACTGCAAGAAACACACTATTCCTCAAGCTCTGTGTGTGTGTTTGTATGTGTGTGTGTGTGCGTGTGTGTGTGTGTGCGCGTGCGCATATGCGTATGTGCACATGTTTGTTGCTTCAATTCAGGGAAGGTTCAGAAGTGTGCTTTCACATAATGTGCAGAGCTTTAAAGAACATTCAGTAGTATCATATTCATGGAATTCTAAGTCCAAGTGTCTCAAGTCTTTTGCTCTATCGCTAAAGCTTATGCCTCAAGTATACCAGAAGCAGGCACAGGTCAAGGCATTAGCAATTTCTTTCATGAAGTTGCAATATATCAACGTTACCCTCCCTGGGTTAGTAGAGTTTCAAAAAATGACATATTTTCTAGTTATTTTAATACATTGGACCACCACTACATTTAAATACACACTCACTCCTTATCACACATCCTTACACTCTACTGGCCTTGTTACACATTTGATTCCACAAAGGGTCTCTTTGGTTTAATGGGTGAGGTGGGGCCTTGCCTGGCATCACGAGAGAGCTGGCGGTACATGTTTTCCTGGTACGCCTGTGCCACGGGCATTGTCCGTGCCACCTTCACATCCTGGTATGTGGGCACCTGACTGACCCGCTCCAGGAGGTCCCTGTCACGGGCTCCTCCATTTGCCAGCTTGCCCAGGGATGAAGGCTGTGGTTGGCTATAGTACTCATCTTCCAGCATGTGCCCATTTTGGGCATTGTTGGTCTTGTTGTAGTAGGCAATGTTACCTAATGAGGTGGGTGGGCTGTAGGAGGAGGCTGTAGATGCCTGGTGAATCAGGTTCCCTGGTGATGTAGGGCTGGTGATGACATTGTCCAGAGATGTGACTGGCCATGCGCGGGAAGGCTGGTGCAAGTACTGCTGCTGAGTCCGTGCTGTCTTGTCAATGACGCCCATGAAAGGCGTTGTTCGGGAGCGGGCTGGTTCGCTGGGGTACAGGCCGCTTTGTGAGGGTGAGAGTGAGGAAGGCTCATCAAAGCTGCGTTCATATGCCACCTGTAGGGGGATCTCCATCTGGGCCATAGAGGAGGAAGGCCTAAAGCCAGAGGCTAAATTAGGACCAGAGCCTGAGGAGATATTGCTGCTGGAGGGGGAGAAGCGCAGACCCACACTCTGCGAGTGGATTAAGGGCCTTGGGGTGGACATGTGTGGTTTCAGATCGCCTGTGTTTGCACTGATTGGTCGACGCACCAGATGTGGGATCTCAGGTGAGCCTAGCTGGCATGGGGACATGGAGGATGCTGCTGCAGCTCTCTCCAGCTCATGCTTAGAGACAGGGTAGTATGCTGCAGACTGGCTGCGGCTAATTTGAGGTGTCTGGCTAAAGCGCATTCCTCCTGGACCTCCGGTTGCAGAGCGGTAGGCTGAGGCAGGGCGCTGAGGCACTTCATCTTTCCCGACTCCTGAATCAAGTACTCCTCCAGGCCCTCCTCGCCCTCCATGCTGGCATAGAGCACCCACACTCAGACTGGACTGTACCTGAGACATGGACCTTCCATCCAAGGAGGGCTGATACACCAGCCGAGCCTCGCGCTCTCTATCCCGGTCTATGTCCATGGAGCTGCCCTGGTACCTGCTGCTGAGTGGGTGGGCCAACTGGCCATAAATGCCACTCCCAGGCTGGTTGGTGCGTACAATCTGGGCCACAGAAGGTTGCAGTCGGAGGCCCTGGGCCTGGTGGTGTTGGGAGGCTTGGGAGCACTGGGATGGCTGTGACTGGAGTTGAAAGGAGCGTTGACTGCTCATCTTAGATAGGGGTGATTTGGGGCGACTGGGCAAAGGCTCCTGCTGGTAACGGACTGGAGATCCTGATTGAGAACGGTAGAGACACACACTCTCCAAGGGAGGGCTGGCTCTGTATGGTGTTGTGCGACGAAGAGGGGAAGGTGGGGGACTCTGGTAATCCATCCCCTGACCTCCACTACCCATTGGTGGAGGGCTGAAGCGGTAGGAAGCTTGATGGGCAGGAGAAGTGTGTGGAGGACTGTGTCGGAAATGTGAATTCTGGTGAGTGGGAGAGACACAAGGTGAGGTTGATTGGTAGCTTTGGCGAGTTGGAGATGACATTGAAGAGGGGCTTGGGTGGAACTCAAAGGCTTGGCCTCCTGATAGAGTGACAGGAGACAGAGGTGGACTGTGGATAATTTGGAGGCTGGATGGATTGATGCGTTCAGGAGGAAGGCCAATGGACATGCCCTCCAGTTCCTGTTCCAGAAAGTCATCATCCTCAAAAAGATCTTGCACAGGTTCCATGTCATCCAGTCGTGGTTCTGGGGGTGGAGTATGATGAGGTGGCTCCTCTTCTTCCTCCACAGGTAAAGGGGATGGGGGTGGGGATGGTGGGGGCTCAAGCTCAGGCTCCTCTGTCTGGGTGACTCGCCTGCATTCTTCCTCCACACGCTGCAAGAGGCGAACAATCTCACGATTGTTGGGACACAACTTTATGGCTTCCCTGAGGTCCTCTAGAGCCTCAGAAAACTGCCTGCATTGCATAAAGATGGGGATAAATTCAAAGTGGAATTTAAAATAGTCAAAGAAAAAACATGCAATACCATTAAGAGGTTTTATTTGGGTCAACTTCCCATTATTTCTGCATTGGCTGCATGTTTTTAAGGTGTAATTTATTCTTAACTCTTTAATGTGTTGCAGCAAATGATTGACCATGAAGTAATTCTTAAATGGATGTAAAATGCTGCCCATAAGGAAGGGTGAAATAAAACAATAAAACATGTCCTACCTGCTGCTGCGTTTAGCTCGGGCTCTAGCATAGTATGCCTCATAGGATTTGGGTTTCAGCTCTAAAGCTTTGGTAGCAAACTCTTCTGCCATTCCAAAGTCCTTGAAGACACAACAAGAAATGATAAGGAAAAAGTATGACATTTTTCAACATGATACAACCAGCACTATCTTTGTGCTTTCAGAAAAATGTGTCCCTAAATATACCAAAGGGCCTCTAATGTTAACTGTGCCATACCTGCAAAGGGACTTTATAAATATAGTGGCTTTGTGATGGTATTTGGTACCCTAACTCGAATACCCTCATATTTATTCAAAATTTGAATGTTTATTCACCTATTGTTTAAGATTTGTTTGCGTTTCTTTATACAGTCAACTCCAGAAGTATTGGTGCCCTTCATGAAAATGACAAGAAATAAATAAAGCCTTGTTCCAAAGGTATGAAACAGTACCTAACGTGACCACATAAATGTAAAAAATGACAAATAATTTTACCAGTGTGTTCTATTTATCAGGTGCAAAAAATGTTCACAGAAAGTATTTGGTTCAAAAATCTACAAATAATAATAATAATAATAATAATAATAATAATAATAATAATAATAATAATAATAATAAAAATAATAATAATAAAAGGAATGCTCCTTGCAGCAGTTGTTCTAGCCAATGAAAAAATTTGGTCATGTCATATTTTGTGTCTAATCAAATTCTGTCAATTTTGGCACTAATTCATCTGTAAACAATTCGTGCCAGTGATAAAAGGATGAATTCAGCAAAATTCATAACGTATACAGAGACAAAACACTCAAGCCATAAGAACAAGCCTGCTGAGATTTTTCTTTCTCGAAAGTAACCTCAAAAATACCGTCTAACAAAATAAAACAACAAAACAACAACAAAAAACACGTGCACTACTCAGGAGTTTCTTGATACATGACCAGAGAGCACCGTAGCGCACATCTGCCCCAAATCAGTAAAAATCTTGATCTGCAGTAACACTATACAGAGGAGAATACAAGGAAATAAAGCGGCAGGTTTTTAGGAAAACACATATTAAGGCAAGTGACTATTATGCACTCAAACTAGATGAATCAGCAGCTGTAGCCGATCATGTCATGATTGTGTGACTCTTTATCAACATGAAATCACCTCCTCAGGTTTCCCGCTGATTTGCAAAGGCTATAATTTCAACTCTGTTCCTGTTACTTGCAGGTAATTCTCATTTAATAGTTTTCCATATTGGGTGTACAATATGTAATTCAATATTTGTCTCAGTATTTGCTAGGCCTTCTTATTTGTTAGGCTAGGTAAATTGCATTTACTAAGGATTATGTGTATACAGTTATATAGCAGACCACTTTAATGTGCATAATTATTATTTTGACTCTGTAATGCCTTATTTGTATTAGCAGATGATAGGCTGAGATAGACATGGCATTTAAATACAAATGGCGGACAGACTGAGAGAGAAATGTCATTATCATATACTGCTCTGACTGTGACTGTGCCTGCGCAAGACCCCAGAGCAGCCTGGAAGATGAATTCTCTTGCTGTAGTCCTGCAGCAATTGCAAAACAGAACTGCGAAACAGGAAGTGTGCGCTGTCACGCCGCGAGCCGCGCCAAGGTCGCGGTCATCGATGGCCATGTCTGGATGCAACCGAGACTGCTGGGAAATCGAGTCCGTGGTGATAATATCCTAATATTCCAAACCGTTCCCAAGCTATTCACGTTTTTATGGGAGTTCCCACTGAAATGAATGTTCAGTAATGAGAGTTCAAGCTCCAAATGCTCAAAGTTTATACTTAAATGTGAGCTTTCTTGTTAATTTGGCACTTGATAGCAACTCAGTATGTAAGTTTATTTTCTTCCTGTTATTTTTATTACTCCTGTTAACTTTATTAGGCCTATGCAATGGATAATTATTAGCAGTATTAATACTTTATTACTTCTCCATTAATACTTCATTGCAAAACGTTTACTTCCACATGTTAAACAATTTTAGTGAAGCACTGGGTCATGTCTTGATGTTCAAAATAAAATATGTATCCTGAAGCAAAACCAGTTGAGAACCAATTGACTAGATATTTGAAAATCATTTTTTAACCCATTTGTTATGACTTCAAAGCACACTTATTAAATACTCACATTCATTTTCCTGCGGCAGCGCGACAAGTTGAGAAAAAGAGATACTTTGAGCTCTCGAAAGGCCTTCAGATCTTCACTGAAGCCTTCACGAGGAAACTTCTTTAAAGCATATTGATAACGTTGTGCTGCTTCCTTCACTTTGCCTTTCTGTATTATACACAAATAAGTTTTAAATTAATTCTTATGTCCTAAAAGTTCATGTAATGTTCAGGTGACACAAATATCAGACCTTGTAGAAGCCATCCCCTTCCTCAATAAGTTTTCTCAGCAGGATCATCATGATGTCTGGTTTCGAGGTCGCCATTGCCCATGTAGCTGGACCTAAGATCAACAGGATGCATGATGGGTCAAAATGAAGAGTTAACGGTTTGAGAGGGAGAGACATAAGGAAAAGACTGCACGGTGTTCTATGGTCAATGTAAAACAATATGGACAACTGACAACAAGGACAACCAGACACAATTGATGTAGAAAAGACAAATGTCTATTGCATAGCACCACTTTTCTTTGGAAATACCTAACTCTGATCTTGACAATACACAGAAAAACAGAAGTGCACATCAGCAAAACAATGAGTACTGAATGTTTCCCTGTTTCATTTTTAAATTTTCTATGGAAAAGGAAATGGCTTTTAAGACCAATGTGCAATGACTAGTATCCATATCAAAAGAAACAAGATATGTTTTCCTGTGTCATATTCTTGCAATATGACTTCAGTTCAACAAACAAATCTAAGCAGATGGAGACTGCAAACAGACAAATGAAGTGAGGATAAACTGAAATACAGGCAAATTGTAAGATGATCCTAAGGGTGATTTGGGGTTTACAGTGAAAGTTGATAATCACCAAATGAGTAAAATAAACAAAGGACACAAAACACACTGAGGAGGAAAGAAGCTACGAAAAGTCTGCTGGGATATGAAGAGTCGACGTCCTGAGCATGACTTTTACCTCCTTTGTGCCGACTTGGCAAGGTCTGACATCCTGCAGCCAGAGGTCAGGGTGTCATAGGACGTAAGCGTGGGAGCATAGGCAAGGAAATGTGGAATGGAGTGAGCGGCCCAATCAGTGAGTTGAGGGGAGGAGTTCAGAGGAGAGGTGTGCAGGAGTGTAGGTGAGTGAAAGGACGAGAGAGATAGAAAAGAGGAGAGATGTTGGTGGTCGTGGAAGTGTGAGAGAGGGAACACAAAAAGAAGCAGCATTGAGGGGCAAGGGAACAAGAGCTCCGGCCAAGAAAAGGAAAAAAAAAAAAAAAAAAAAGAAAGAAAGGACAATAAACACAACCAACAACAATTACCAAAAGAAAGCTGGGAAATATAATACAAAGGTACATCTCCTACTTAAGCTTAACTAAGCATTAGGTCAAATTTAATGTACTTTATCCCACTAAAATTTTCAATGAAATGGTGTCACAGTCTCAACAATTGAACAATAGAACGACAGAAGAGACTGAACCCATCCAAGACATAAAAAGTAAGTTAATCATGACAGGCTGGCATGAACAGAAAACCACAAGCAGCTGTAACAGTGATACAGAGCCAGAGAAGCCACAATTAAGCAACAGCAAAAACTGAGCTGCAGGGAACAAACACAGACCCCTGCAGTCACACACTGCAGACTGTAGGCGGCAGCAGAGACACACTTAAATCAATGAAGACATGATTTGGAATTGGACTGACTTCCCTGACATGCGGTAGTGCTGCATGTCTGTATCACTATCAGACCAAAAGTAACATAACACGACCACATAACTGGACTGGACTGAATTTTCTAACACTTCTAACCCCTTCAGGCTATGCACCACTTGATCTTGTATATTCATTCTTTTTGGTATAAGGAATAATCATATTTTTAACATAATGTAAGATTTAAGTGATTTATACATGTACATAACTGCTGTCAATTTGGAATACAGTCCTATGTCATGCTTTCTTCATACCGATCTTAGCTCCTTTCTTGAGGAGAGCCATCACCACTGATGTGTTGCGGCAGCCCACAGCCCGGTCTAGTGGACGCATCCCACTATAGTCCACATGCTCAATCAAAGCACCCTGATCAACAAGAAACTGCACCTGAGAGAGAAACAAAAAGAATTCATGGCAAGACCAAAAGCAATCTCTGAAAATTGGAATATTTTTAACCAATTTTCTAACTCCCACCCACATCACATCTTCCCATCACATGACGACTACCAACTTTGGATTATGACGGCTAGGACGTGCTTCTTCTTTGACATATAAAAGCAGTGCATACTGTATTTTCATCATAGGGCAGCATAACACACTCAGGGCAAAGCACTGACTGCCCTCGTCTGCATACATGAGCTCACAGGCACCCATGACTGGTTAGTGTCGCTGTGATTGATAGGAAAGTGTGTGTCGTCCCTCCTACCCAGAGAACGCGGCCAATTCTGCTCAGTTGGACCCTAGCCACGGATGGCTGTGGCCCTTTGTAATGGGGCATTCGCTTTTATGTTGTGCCATTCAGTAGCCTAGGAACTCAGGAATGATAGAATTCTTGGAATTTGAATCATGGACACTTACAACATTTGCGTCTCCATAAAAGGCAGCCAGGTCAAGAGGTGTTCGTCCATTCTTATCCGCATGATCGGTGGCCGCACCCCTTTCCACCAGACAGCGAACCACAGGCAAATGTCCCTTTAGACATGCCCAGCTTAGGGCAGTAAGACCTTCTTTATCTGTTATGGGCATGGATGCACCTGCAGAATAGTACATAATTAATAGTTAGTCTGAAAAATACAGTTAAATCCTCATATTCCATAATGAGTGAGATTCCACAAACGTCTAGTCTTTGTGCAAAGGCACTTTCTGTAGTGTTACTTCCCATCTGTTGAAAATGCAAGCATTTTAGTCTAGGCAACTTGAGATCCCCTCCATCAGGGCTCTGCTATTGCCCTTGTGTGGATGCCCCTGATTGCAATCATAGCCTGAGGTGAATGGTAGAATCTATCCCAAGAGCAGAAGGTGGGTAGACATCCTGGATGGAATGCCAGGGGCACCTTGCACCCACACACATTTTCACACCAAGGGTGAATTTAGACTAGCCAATCCATCTATGACTATATTTTTTGGAGGAGGGAGGAAACTGGAGAACCCTAGGAAACCCATGTAGATATGGGGCGAACATGCAAAACTCTACAGAGATAGTAACCTGAACTCAGGATTAAGCCAGAGACCATAGAGCTATGAGGCAGCAATTCTTAAACTTTATTATTAAACTGAATTAACATATAACATTATTTTCTAGACCCATCCATCCCACATCTACACTGCTTATCTGTCAGAGTTGCGGGGAAGCTGGAGCCAATCCCAGCTGACTTCGGGCAAGAGTCAGGGTAAACTCCGGGAAGGTTATCACAGGGCTAACACAGATGAACAACCATTCATACTCACATTCACACCTATGGGCAATTTAGAGTAGCCAGTTAACCTAATCTGCATGTCTTTGGACTGTGGGAGGAAACCAGAGTGCCCCGAGGAAGCCCACACAGGCACAGGGAGAACATGAAACTCCGGAGAGAAATTCCCCAGTCGGTTAGGGGTCACAAACCCAGAACCTTCACTGTGCTGCTCTATTTTGTAGATATTAATTCAAATTTGGATTTTAGAAACTAGAACGTGGAGATTTCACTGGAAATTACAGTCACGTTCTGGAGTCCATGACACACCAAACCAGAAATGAACAAAAATAAACTTCATTTTCATTTTCATCATGAAGCCATGATCTTCATTTAAGTCTACAAATATAGTCATTTAGAATGAACAAGTTTTAGTTTTAAACTAAGATGATGTATAAATTTTAAACTAAAATGTGCGGGCAGAATTTAGTCAGAGCGCGGAGCGGTCTTTTATTTAAGGACTGGAGCAGTCGTTCTGTCTCACTCCAATTTCGCTCCGATACCGCTTACACCAAGAGTCTAATGCATGTCCCAAGACTGCATATAATTTATGTTCAAAACATTGATTCTTCATGAAAGTAAAAGTCCTATTTCAGCTATTAAGCCCACTGATTACTTTATTTTTATGTTATGCCATTGCCAAGCGAACATTTTGGAGAAAAAAATGCAACCGCGGGAGAAGTGGAATCAGTACATATATATTAATTCCTTGTACTAGTAAGTCATACACCGTCCATTTAATTTCACTTATACAGTCACATATTTATAATAGTATTTTTATTTACCTGTTGCCACTAAACTGCTTTTCTTTCTTTTTGTTTGTCACCCCACTACTGTGACCAACAAACAAAATATTTTTTTTCTGCTTTCCACTTCACCCGCAAGCACATCTGTCTCAGTTTCAGGAAAAAAATTATCTTCCTAAATTTCACTTTTTACTTTTAACTCCTGATGCCATGAGTTTTTCAGGTTTACACTGGAGGCTTAAATATGCATGAGGTGAACTGACCATGAATGGGGGGCGTGTAGAGGACTGAATATGCGGCAAATCCACACGTGCACAATCCCAGGTAGAGTGCAATTTATAACATAATATAGCGTATTTTGCTTGAAAGTGTGCGTGCGCATGTTTTTATAAATTAGATTTTTTTTCTGTGTACGTCATGTTCATCTTTTGTGCGTACGTACGAGTTCTACGCAAAGTTTTATAAATGAGACCCCTGGACTTTACCAGGTTCTAAAATGATTTAAATCTAACCTCAAGTGTAAAACAACAGATTCCACCATATCATTATTTATTAAACAAAAATAAAGCCAAAATGGAGAAGCCATGTGTGAAAAAGCAAGTACCCTCTTACTGCTTCCATAGGATTTAAGAGGGGTAAGTAGCAGTCAGGAGCTGCTAATCAAGTGCACTTGATTAATTGATGATAAGCAAGTGAGACCACCTCTATAAAAGCAGGAGGTCAGTCAGTTTGCTGGTCTGGAGCATACAGGTGTGTGTTAAAACAATGCCAAGGAGGAAAGACATCAGAAATGATCTTAGAGAAGTAATTGTTGCTGCACATCAAACTGGGAAGGGTTATAAGGCCATTTCCAAACAAGTCCATCATTCTACAGTGAGAAAGACTACGCACAAGTGGAAATCATTCAAGACAGTTGCCAATCTCCCCAGGAGGGGATGTCCCAGCAAATTCACCCCAAGTTAACATAACCCATAATGCACGGCGCCATGTTTGGCAAAGACCAAACCCAGCATATCAGCACGAACACCTCATACCAACTGGTGGTGGAGGGGTGATGATTTTGGCTTGTTTTGCAGCCAGAGGCAGTCATTGAGTCGAATATGAACTCCTCTGCATACCAAAGTATTCTTTAGTCAAATGTGAGGTCATCTGTCTGACAGCCAAAGCTTGGCCGAAATTCGGTGATGCACCAGGACAATGATTCCCAGCACACCAGCAAATCTACACCAGAATGGCTGAAAAAGAAATGAATCTATGTGTCATTTCAACCAAGTCCTGACCTCCACCCAATTGAAATGCTGTGGCAGGACCTTAAGAGAGCTGTGCATAAACAAAAGCCCTCGATGAACTGAAACAATGTTGTAAAGAAGAGTTGGCCAAAAGTCCTCCACAACGACACGTGAGAGTGATAAAGTCATACAGAAAACATTTACTTCAAATTATTGCTGCTACAGGTGATTCTAAAGCTACTGAATCATGGGGTTCCATTTTGGCTTTATTTTTGTTTAATAAATACTGACACAGTGGAGTCTATTGTGCGTTTTTTTACACTTGAGGTTAGATTTAAATAATTTCATCACCTGGTTACCTACTTATGTCCGGTTACTTTAAACCCTAAAATTGAAAGCGGGTGTAATTTCTTTTGTCCCATGACTGTACACAGTTTTGTTGTAATTTCATGTTGTTGTTTTTTTGTTCTTTTTTTGTAGAATGGTTGTTCATTTAACAGCTCATTAGATTTACACTCTTGAGGTGATGAGTCTCTCACCTTGAGCCAGCAGGTACTCCAGTGTTTCTATGTGGCCCTCGGACGCAGCCATCATAAGAGGAGTTCGCCCCTGTTTATCTACCATGTTTATGTCTGCTCCGTGAGTCACCAACAAGTCCACAATCTGTAAGAGACGATTCAGGTTAAGTCTGCAGAACCTCACAAATTTGTGAGCCTCGTACATAATTTTAATTATATTCAATATTATAATATTATGTCATGTTTCATGTATTTGTTTTTTATTTTATTTTTATTTTTTTGCAAAATATTCACAAAACAAGTTAGCTCTCCTTCTATCACTTAATAAATGTTTTTTTTTCCTGACACTGATAGGGCTGACACAGGTAACTCCTTCCGAAAGTGTGTTAAATTACTGTAATGTCTCCATGATTTTTCTTTCATTTAAAATCAGACCAGAATCTGTAACAGAATAGAATGCATTAATCAGGACCTGTGATTTCCTCTGCAGCCTGAACTACTGTCAGAGCTGCTGTTATAGGAAATGGATCAACCTTCTGACCAATCAGAATCGAGAATTCAGCAGCACTGTTTCATAAAACCAATTATCAGTTCTTGATATAATTATCTCCATATATTTACAACACAGGAAACAACAGAAGCATGACTATCTTCAAGAATTCAGAAGAAAGAAAGAAATTCCTGGTTATCTACCTGCCAGTGTCCTTGGCTTACGGAGCTAAAGAGAGGCACGACCCCTCTGCGGTTTGGCTGAGCTACTGCAGAGCCCCGCTCCAGCAGCATCCGGCAGATGTCCAGCTTTCCCCGCCCTGCCGCTGCAGTCAGTGCTGAAGTTTGAATAAGAAAGCCGTCAGTCACGTTTGCAACCCATGCTGTATATTACTGCAAAGCCGTGGAGATCCTCCGTTTACCTGTTTCCCCCCACAGAGTGTCATAGTTGTTCATCTGAGCATACTCTGTAGCCTCTTTTTCTTTCTCAGGAAGGTCCAGTAGATGTGACACAATCTGAAGAAACAGAAGATAACACAGACAGGTTGGGTTTTAACAGTCACTTTTGATACAGAACTGTTTGTTCTTACTACTAAGAGGCCAAAATGAATTCTCAAACAAAAAGGATGTAGTCTAGCTAACAGAAACATTTAAAACAACAATTAATACTATAGTCTGGACTGGCACTGGACGATCTTTTCAAGCTCTGTCAGATCATACTTAGCTACATAAAGTAGTTACATAAAGCCATCCTCCCAGGGATTAAAGCACTCGATTTCCAGCATCTGTATTAATACATATAATTAATCTGTCATACTTTGGGATCATTACTTGCCACATTTTAGCCCAATTAACCGGATGTCTAGACAGACATATAACATGATATTATGCAGCACTTGGGAACTTTCACCTACCCTGTGGCCTAACTAATGAACTCATCATTTGTGTTTACGTATACCAGCAAGTATATTACATATACATCTAACACAAGTAGCCGGTGGAAGTGGAACATTCAGAAAAAGATGGCCATGAAAGCCTGGGATGAACAGGATATAGCGCGATAAGACAAAGGTATTAGGAATACGGAGACATTGAGGAAATGATCTGCTCAGTTTAAAGAAACAAGTTCATTAGATCTTGACAAGATAATTATTTAAGTTGACAGGACTGGGGTAGGAACAGCAGTTGTTTGATTTCTTGGCAACAAAATGACCCTGCACCACCATTGCTCATTGTTGGCTGAACCTGACTGGGTTAGATGGATGGCTTGGCCACCAGATGCTCACCTGAGGACACCCCGCCTGAGGCCTGGCTCTAGTTTTGGGTCCTGATAACCCTAATCTAGGTATCATACACTTAGATTCTTTTGTGTTTTTCATAGAGGTGTTTAGGATTGGTCTTTGTCTGATCTTTTTCTTCATACATGTTCACTAAGTGTGGCCCTGCTGGGAGCATTATACTCCAGAGGTTCACTGAAATACGCAAGTCCCTTCACCAATACAAGGTCACGATCACACAAAGATCAAACACTTTCCCTATAGCTATTTTATTTACAACGAATAAGAAAATATGCCATTTTTAACAGCATGCATTAGAAGCTATGAAATTGGTAATTGACACTCAATCACTCACTCAGTTTCTATATTCTTTCCACTTATGCATTGCGGGTCACAGGGAAGCTGGAGCCAATCTCAGCTGACTGTGGGTGCAAGACGGGGTACAACCTGGACAGACCGATCCATCACAGGGCCAACACAGGAACAAACAAAGGTTCACACTCACATTCATAGCTATGGGCAATTTAGAGTAGCTAATCAATCTAACCGGCATATCTTTGGACTGAGGGAGGAAACCGGAGTGCCCGGAGAAAACCCACACAGGCACCGTGACAACATGTAAACTCCGCACAGAAGGGCACCCTGGTTGACACGGAAATCAAACCTGGGACGTTCTTGCTGTGAGGCGACAGTGCTAACCACTGTCATTTGATGAGTGAAATAATTCGCACAGTATTTATGTGCCACCTCTAAGAAGCTTACAGATGAATAGTTCGCATCTCCCGGTTTGACAAGAGCCCGTGTTTGACAGTCCAAGGTCTTTTGACACCACTGAAGAAAACTTGGCCCTAGCTTACAGCCAAATTAAATAATTTTGTTATAATCTTGATATGAACAAACAACTGCATATCGCCTGGATACAGAGTATCCGTGAGGACAGCGCAGAATTTTCCCATTGTAAATAACTAAATGGTACGGAGTCCTTATCACAGGATGTCTGCAATTTGATCGGCAGAATTTATACTTACTGATAACCTGGACAATGTAGAAATGATTTAGTTTGTTTTCCCAGAAAAGTAGGAGCAAGAAGTAAGGATATTTCCAACTATGTGCAAATAATGGTATCAACTCAGGAAAACGTACCAGCTCATGTCCTAACAAAACTGCACAATTTAAACCTGGGACTACGATTTTTATTTAAAAAAGCAAAGGGTCATCATACCAAATACTGACTTAGTTTAGTTCATCACTGTTTACTGCATGTTGTAATATTTTTATT
>JAOVYU010000067.1:21941487-21951691 GCA_025674565.1 Synodontis membranacea
ATAGGAATGATATAATCTGACTTTACAGCTAATGTATAATATACTTCCTTCCCATTTCGGCTATTCCCAACTAGGGGTCACCAGAGCGGATCTTTTTGTCCGCACGTCTGATTTGGCAGAGTTTTTATGCCGGATGCCCTTCCTGACGCAACCCTCCCTATTTATCCGGGCTTGGGACTGGCACGCAGGCATACACCAGAGTGTGCACCCCCTTGTGGCTGGGTCTTACTACAGCACCCGGCCTTCTCGGGATGTCTCTCATCCAAGTACTAACCAGGCCCACCCCTGCTTAGCTTCCGAGAACAGGCAAGATCGGGCACTTCCAGGGCAGCATGGCTGTACTAATGTATAATATACTAAGTTTTAAAACGACTATTTAAATTGCATTCCATTACTAGACCTTAAACTTAACACCTTTGACCTTGCACTGGTGTATAGTACTGTGTATAAGGCTCTACGCACCAATGAGGAGAGGGCTATCTATAAATACCCATCTTAAAATACTTCTGCATATTGATTACTAAAAATAAATTCCAATTATATACAGCTTGACCATTTAACCACGATTGCAATGAGAAATGGCTTCATATTCCTTCAATCATCAGGTAAATACGTGTGTGTTGTGGTTTGTATGCTTGGGGTCATTTTTAATATGTTGATTAATAAATGTAAAATAATTAATACTAGTCTGTATTTTGCTTCTGACTTAACGTAACAGTCACATTTATACCATGATGTGTTTTTTATAATTTTTTTTTCATTGTTATTTTTGTTGTTGTCACTTTATTTTTATTAATTAAATTTTTTTTTTAATTCGTTTAATTTATTTGTTCTTTCTTTTGGGGAGAAAAAGAAAAAAAAAAACAACATCAATAAAAATCTAATTTTTTAATAAAGAATTAATATCAGAAAATGAATTCAATTACCTCTCAGATCCTGGCCAGATCGTCCGGCCGCCATGTTGTTTTGTCTCGCCATGCGCAGTGAAGTCCGCAGTGGAGCGTGTCTCTGCTCATCCAGAAAAGCCAAGTCTTCCAGGTGAGCTGAACTGGTGGCTGATGGTATGGAGGAGAGATAGAAGACAAAACATCAGTGTTTGGAAGAATGAGCAATGGAAGAAAGGTTTCGATGACTCAAATGTCATCGTGTTACATCATTAGACACCAACACACACAATTAAATGCTAAATGCCTCAAATGTAATTTAGACACCACCGTTTGATCTTTTAAGATAATTCATCATGATCGGTGACCTGGAACAGAAACCATGAAAGAACGAGCAGAGGACAGGTTTTTCAAGACGAGATACAGAAAACGTAGCTGAAAATGATGAGAATGATACTGTACTGTATATTACATCACAATGCACAATACGAGACACCTCCGTTCGACAATTTGGATATAAAAACGAGGACATAATTACAGCTTGCCTACACAAACACCCTTCCGTTTCTCTGTAAAGGAGTCATCTCACACCAAAAGCAGAATATGAGCAGTGCTACAGCATGAGATCATTGTTTCATGGCCAGAAAGTTCAACTAAACCAAGAAAGCAGTGAAAATTAAACCATTTTCCAAGCGCTTTCTTTCCCCATGGGCTTTCAGACTCTTTCTATTAGAACATACAGTAGATCGACATTATACTGATTTTAAAAAAATGATTGTAGTAAAAAATAAGTATGACGAAAAGGCAATAGCCGGATTTCTTAATTGGAAAAACAATATTACTTCCTGATTCTGGAGGTCCTGAAGCCACACAACCTAGTCAGCTAACATTATGCTGTAAGTCTGTATTTTTTTTTTTTTTTTTTAAGATTTGTAAGATGAGACATTATAAATGTTGATTCCGATCTTGCAGATTTATTATTTTTTTTCTTCTTTTTTTAAGCAACATGCTTATGAGAAGCGTCTTTGGCTCTTACTGTAATCACGACAAGTGACTTTAATTTTCTGGCCAATTTAGTCAAACTAGCAGGCGTGCATAACAAGCACAATGAAGAGAAATCAAATTTCTGTCTTGTAGGAGACACTAATGTTTCCTACTGAATGTTATTCGGTTTAATTATCATGGAAGAAATGATCATTTTTCAGCCTAAAAGAGAATCTCAAACATCTCCATGTTTCTGTCTGCTAAATCCACGTGACTCTTGCTCACTTTGCATCACTTCTGTGCTTTTTCATTTTTTTCATTTCTGATTGGTCAGAAGGTATTGGTTAAAGGAGCCGGCTCACCCTTCCCACAATCCGATGCGTTGTTGTTGTTGTTGTTTCGAAAGCATGTGACTGCTACCTGCTAGCTCTCCATTGTGTTAAGTAGAAATTCTCTTTTAGCGATATCTTGAACATGTTCTTCATTCCCGTGTTCAACAAAATATCTTTTCTTCCCTCTGCGGCCGCCCGCGAGATGACCGAGACCATTATATACGGATATCTGGATAACCAAATGAAATCGGTAGAAAGAATTTAAAACATAGATCCCTTGACAAAAGAACTTCAATTTCAGGTTACAACTGAAGATCTACTGCCTAGGATGTTGCTAGATTGTTGCGAATCATTTTGGAATATCGCCACCCTCAAATATAGGCGACTTGCTTCGTGCGGGGGATTCTGGGACAGGTCGGCCCGCCTCATTAACGTCCCGTGATGGTGGCTCTATATATAATTGAATTCAATAACATATAATTACTGATATGGTGAAGCTTTTAGGGAAGGAGTCTCCAGTGTCAGTATTAGGTTGTCTAGTTATGCTTCTATTCAAGAAGATATGGATGTGAGTTACATGCTGGTGATCTGTATAATCTGATTAGCGCACTGAGGAAATCAGCGTAGGCAGGCGTGTAATCCGATTCTGAATACGTGGAACTTTAATAATAATAATAATAATAATACGTGAATATGGCCCATTGTGAATAAGAGTCCGGGGATGAGCACAGGACAGAATGCACCTTGTGTAAACTTGTACACAGATATAATTCAGGCTTGATTGATCATGTATGTGTGTGTGTGTGTGTGTGTGTGTGTGTGTTTATACGTCACATCTTACATACTCTGCGTAGAAAAACAGAGCAGCAGCTAACGACCCAGTGAAAAGCAGCTGTGCCAGGTGTTTCCCCTGGGACAGACAAATGTATGGAGGGGTATATGGTGATATACTGCTAATAATTTCTTTTCTTTGAGCAAATTCTTTGCACATAAACGTACCTCATTTCCCCTCTTTCTACATACTGTTAAGGAAACTCCCGTGAACTCATATTCGACTGTATCTGCAATGCAGCACGCTGCCTGAGTGGGTCTGTCTCTTGGGTCTCGCTGACTGATGCTGATTTTGGTGGGTATGCAAACCATATTTGTGCACAAGTCAAACACACACACACACGCACACACACACACACACACACGCACGCACACACGCCTCTACAGGGTATGACTTTCACCAGTTTTCCAATCTAACAGTTGACTTACACGAACGCACTGCAGCAAGCAAGCTGTACCCAGCAGTGATGAATTAACTCCTACAGTGTCCATTCCGGGTCACATTTTCAGACTCCAAAGTAATAAAGTTGATTCATCATTGCCAGGTTTTGCTGTACGGGTTTAGCAGCTTTGAAAAGCGATGCTCTCTGAAATGCTCCGTGTTTGCGTACTATTTGCTGGAAACTTTCTGAGTGTGTGTGGGTGTGTCTACGGAGGCAGTTTAAACATAGCCCTAAACCTGACGTGCCGCACGACTCTGAATGCGAGAGGTTTACGCTCACTTACAATCCGCACATATTCAATTCAATTTTATTTGCTTATTTGTTCATTTTAAAAAATATATCCCTATTCCTAGATTTCTGGAAAAACTCACTGGATGTAACCGTGCCCAATTTAGCAGCCAAAAAAAAAAACATTGGAAAGATTTTCTGCCAATAAGATATTTTAAAATCTTCACTTAAAGGAAAGACTGAAGCCGTTTCATTTTCATAATGAATGCAGGTTAATATTAACGTGCTCAGGCTATTATGTTATTGTTTCTATAGTAACACGTCATTCGCAGGGACTCGTATTTCGGACGCGCCATATAAACTAAATTTAATAATAAGCATAGTTTATTATTAGTGTTGCAATTTAATAAAGAGAGCTTATAATTGTTCTACAAGCTTTCTGGAAGAAGACATTTATTTGATGTTTATGAAAGGAGTCCATCCAGTGTCAGTCCTTTGACACAATCAGTACATTTCTGTCATAGACTTCAGGACAGATGGTTTTTCGGTTACATACTGTAAGATGCATTTTTTTTTTTGGCTTATTATTGCATCCACAATGTTCAATTCAACTATACACCATTAAAAAAAACCCTCAACATGTTCATTAATAAACTGAAAATCATAATCGTTGGCAAATCACTGTGGCGATATTTCAGGATGTGCTGTTAAAAGAAAATAATCCGCTTCTGGACGGTCATGTTTTATTAATTATGTATGTCATTTTCTCCTGGTTCATGGAGAAAAAAGAGAAAAGCTTTCGTTTCCTGTTTCAGTTTTGCACAACAGGAAATTTCCTAAAAATTACACCACGTGAAAAGTTTTCCCAACCTAATGGTGCTTTTAGCACTTAATGATTTAATTATTTCCCCTAATAGTGCACTCCATCATCCTTGTCATTAGGTTAGGAATTTTTTAAAAGCACCTCCCTGAAGTTTTGATGACTGTGCCCTCTGCTGTCGGCACATTTTATGAGCCACTGAATAAGAGAGTCTATCAAATAAATACAAGCAGGGATTAACGTGGTCCAGGGCAGTTAATAACAAACTCGCTCTAGGACACGATGTACCGGGAGTAACGTTTATCCCCCCGTGTTGCAGAAGAAAATTAATTAAAACAGCTTTTCCCCTATAAGTTTTCTGTCCCCTGTTTGCCTGAGCAGCACTACAACACAAGATAAGAGGCCATTGTAAGACCTTAATTTCCCTTCTCGACAAATAAATTCTTATCTCGTGATCAAGCCTATTATCTGTATATCCTTGGAAAGTTGCTGGTAATTTCATGCCTGTTGCGCCTCGTTCCTCGTGATGAAATAAATCCGTGTAAACGAGAGCACAAGGCGAGGTGTTGATCATTCTTTTTTGCCAAAATGTGTTTAAGAATACCGAGGCCCTTGTCTAATATCGGCACAACATTTAGACACAGCACAATCATCTGCTAATTTGGTGATCCTAGCAGTGTTACGCACGAACATAATGCGCGCCGCAATTACACCAGGCCACGGAATAATGTCCTTGATAATTATAGCTATGATTGTGTATGGCAGTAGACGGACGTGATTGCTAACAGAGGGCTCGGTGACCTGTTTAATTGGAGGTTCCTGCTCTGCCTTTAGATAACAGATATTACGAGGAGCAAAGAGAAATGAAAGCCATACAGCTTCAGAGCTTCACGTGATAACATTAGACGTGGACGCGCAACCTTTAGCGATGCGGCGTTGGACGGAAAGATGCGAACGGATACGTAACCGCACGCTCCCGTTTACTGTCTATTCCACTTCACTGAGCTCTTTAGGAAGATACGCACTGGATACATCCCGAGTGCGGAGTAGATGCGCACATCCCGGCTTTCAGATGCATCCTCTTGTCCTTGTGACAAACAGCTGTGATCGTGTAGGTCATTCGGATTATGATCGACCGCGCTGCTTCTTCTCCTTTCTCATCTTATCCCTCCATTATTCCTTCCTTCTTTTTAGCGTGCCACTCTCCCATCGCTCTCTACCACGATAGATTTCCTGTTTGTGCTCAAATGGATTTGGGGATGGTTTAAAGCTTAGACTGTCGATCTGCTCTATCATGGGAGTTCAACCAATCCTCCTTATCTACTTTTTTCCTTCCATTGTTTTGTCTTCCCACCTCATGTCTTCTCAGCCGCCGTCTCTGTTGATAATCCTCCGCCTTTTATCATTCTCCCCCTCTTCACATCGGGTTCTAACCGTGCTTCCTGCCCTTCGCCACCCTCCTCTGCCTCAGGCTACTCCTGAACTCTATACAGATTGATGTTCTTCCACACCTTTCTCTCCAGACCCTGTGATCCTTTAAAGCGTCACCTTAAGCACCAGTGTTTTTCTGTTCATCGAAAAAAAAAAAAAAAAAATAGGCCCTTTTTCACCCTTTACGAGAAGAAATCTTTTCTTTCACCCAGACGCACATATAGAAACACAAGAACGTTATAAAGCGCTGATTGCTCACACAATAACCCAATCAGAGAGGAGACTTTGTTTATATAAATGACATCTTTCCAGTGACACTGGATGAATCTTTGCTGCAGGAGAGTGTTGATCCTGGGCAATGGTGATGATTGCTGCACTCATCCACCACTTATTCAGTGTTATCAGCACTCAACTAAAACACAAACGCACTGCGGTTGTTGGTGCAATTAGGGCTTAAGTGGATGCCATTCTAGGGTGGCAAATTAACGTGCTGTTAAAAGAGAAGATGAGCATTTGAAGTGACATCAACATGGGACTCGTGGAACCGTGTTCTCCTCCTTGCTGTCGCTAGATTGAGGACGGAAAAAAATATCGGCTCGTGCCGTGTCTCCTCCTCACCAGCAGAGGTCCCCCACTTCTGATTATTCAACACTCTTTGTGCCGCTCCGTGCTTGCATTTCACGCACGAAAAATGCGAAGTCTTGCCACATTTCTTGAGCCTTATTCACGTTTCCCACCCACCAGCCAGCTCTTACGTACAACAGCTACCAACAAGGCAAGATAAGGGCTAATGTGTGCTTCCTCCAAGAAACATGAAGCCAACCTCCACATCTTTTCAAACAGTTACTCATGCCGCCTAACACACTTGAGAAGAAAGTATCGCCCTCTTCGACGTACGTGAGCTCAGAGACACCCACGATTAGCAGTTAGAGTTGGCAGGGAGAGAGTGTGCCATCCTTCTCATCAAAACAGCACGGCTCTGTTTAACGGTTATGGCATTGTCAAGAGTCGAATGTTGGATTTGGATTGGATTTGGCCTTTGGGCTTTCTTTTTTTGGTGTTTTTTTTTTTCGTTTTTTTTTATTAAAAAAAAAAAAAGCCTCCACACATGGAGCCGCAAACCTCTCTTCAGTCCTGAGAGTTACAGACGTAAAACTAAGCTCTGGGTATCGTGTTACGCACTTTGTCGTCTGCGTACTGGTTTCTGACCCCAAGAGGACGATTTCAAGAGGGACAGCAGATATGTGTCAAGACCTGGACCAAAATAGAGCACAGGAGCAGTACAGTAATCGTATCGCCAAAAGGATAATGCGTGCTGAGGGGCTCTGCGTTAACGTCTAGAAATCAAATCACATAGGTTGCAAGGATCTCGTATTAAGAGCGCTGATGTGGGATCATCTCTCCGGTTAATATAATTGCATTCAGCCAAAGCCAAAATCGATTGGTGAAATAAGTCTGAGTGGGACTTTTTGGGACAGTTCCAGAGATGTCAGAAGAGAAATGATGATAAAAGAAAAGAAAGACAAACTGGATTTTAATTAGTGGGGCGAGCACAAGGGACTCATAAATCATATATAGCAAATGAATGAGCGTCTACAGCAATTTATGCTTTTTTTTTTTCTTTTTTTTTTTTTTACGAACTCATTCTGAATGGTCCAAAATGTCACCAGTTTTTGATGTGCCCTTTTTTTTTTTTTTTAACCCATTAAGACTAACATTTTGAAATGTCTGCCATCTTGAAGTTTCTCTACCCCTGCTGTTTTGTTCCACCATCAGAACGCATTACAATACTTTAGAGCGTTGACATTTGAACCGTAAAATCATGAATCATCATGAAGCACTTTTTTAAGCCCACCATACAGGAAGTTAAGGCTTTCTGAAAGACTCCCAAAAGGTGCGCCCAATCGTTAAGCCGCGTGATGGTGACAGAGGTTATTAAACAGATTTTCTGATAGTTCAAAGCTTTTGCCTACAACGGACTGACGGGATAAAGAGCGAAGACACCAAACAGGAAGTGAGGCTTCATATAGAATGATATACTGTTTACTGGTGACAAAATTAGGCATAGTTTTCCCTTTCCTACTTTCATTTTTGTATTAAAAAAAAACAAAAAAACAAAACTCAGATGAGATGTGTGCACAAGAAGAGGAGAGGGTCACAGCAAAAAGACAGGGAACGAAACCAGCAGAGCATCCATTTCCCACTAATATGCTGCTGCTGAAGCTGGAGCCTAGGGCTTGCATCAGAGAGTTCCACAATTATTAAAAAACAAACAAACAACAACAACAACAACAACAACAACACAGCTCTTAACCAGCAAAGCTGCCAAGACAAAAAAAAAAAAAAAAAACCCTGGTGGTCATTGGTTTTAGGATTGAATCATTTTCATAACATAACAACAACTCAAGAAACTCAAATTATTTTCACGTTATTACATTTACAGTTAACATAATTGGTTTTTCTCTTAATAGCAACCAACTAGATATATGATAGCAAAATTTCCTTAGAGCAGCTGCAAATTTAGAATAAATAAATAAATAAATAGCTAGCTAAAATCATCAACTGTTTTCATGCCGCACTCTAGAACCATGCCAGCCTGATTTACGCTTCCTTCCAAGCAGGCTTCTGAAGCAAGTTTCAGAGAGTAACCTTTCCACCACGTTCTGTTGGAAAGGCAGAATGTGGCCGGAAAAAGGCGCTCTGTGAAACTGCCCTGCCCCTCAAGTGAACTGCCAGTCAGCAGGGACGCATAAATGAATTGGAGATGTCTGACACTCTTCTGAAGCAGGTTTATCACAGACAGTGCCGGGCAATAGCTGGTCTCACAAGCCAGACCTTTAGCGTTCGCTAGAGACCACTGGGTCCATTTTGTCACTAAATGCAGCACGGAAAGAGGCAATTTCAGTGCCTGCGACATGACCGAGCCCGATCCGGTGACTACATCTTGCTCGGAAACTCATTATGTCAAAATATAAGTTTGTTTTCTGACTATAAAGTGCCAAAAGATTTCAATCAATCAGATGTCAATCTTCAACATTCTTAAGGGTGCCAGCGGAAAAGTGTAGAAAAGATATGCCATGGCCCATGGGGGGGATCGTGTGATGCTGAGGCTAGGCTTTTTTCGTTCAGGTAATGGAGGTGTTTCTTATGGAACCGATATTTAAACATAGATAGATAGACAGACAGACAGACAGACCACTTTATTAATCCCAGACGCAAACACACAAATTCATGTTTACATGTGGGTGTTTAATGAATTTGTACTTTAATTGATCTCCTAACAGTTTACTGAACTTTTAAAGAATCTCGTTCGTTTCATTTTCAGACGAGTCCTTTAAACCTCCTACTTTAAAGTGTCTGAGTAAAATTCAAAAGCCTTGCACTGCATACTAGTCTACTGATTACTGTACAGAAAACCAAACTGTGTTTTCTCAGCCATTAATTCTGAACGTGCTTTCGAATACACATCGGCCAGTCGGAGCAATTTTATATGGTATTGCTTTTCATCTCAATTTAAGGAACTTGTCATTTTACTTGAATGGACAATAAAACATGAGCTTTTCCCAGATTGCTCCTCGCTATTTAGTAACCCGCCTCCTTGTTTGATGGACAGCTAAGATCCTCCCACTGTTCCACACTGAAATGACAAACGATCCTCCGGGAATGCTCCAGGTTTCGGAAGCACTCTGAAAAAAGCATATACCAGATACAAGGGGAACTGTGAATGGGAACAGGACCCCTGGGGTACTGACTTACCTGCAACAGAGTTAGGGCGGGGCATGAGGTACAGTGGGGTGGGATGAGAGGAGTGGTGGGTGGAGCTGGGCTCAGGAATCTTGTTGAGGCTATGGGTGGAGGCAGCCATGTTTTCGTCAAGGCGGTAGAGGCCAGAGTCGAGCGTGGCACGCTGCGAGTGCCAAAGTTTGAGGCTGCTGGCGCGAGTGCCCTCTCCATGCTTGGCACTGCGATCCGCGGGCTCTGAGTAACTCGTCAGGGTGGCTGGAAAAAGAGAAGCGGAGAAGGAGAAACAACAAAAGACAATCTGCTGAGCGACAAGGCCAAACACAGATGCACACACATGAGCATGTACATCTGAGTAACGTAAAGCAGACCCGTAACTTACACTCTTAGGCCTTGTTCACACGGGCGTTAAATTTTTGGATAAGCAAACGCACTCTGATCGTCCTAGACGTTTATGTTGCGTTTTGTAGTGGCGCTCGATTGACTTCTACACTGGCGTTCGTTTGTCTC
>JAOVYU010000067.1:21951791-21961929 GCA_025674565.1 Synodontis membranacea
GCTTCATCCGCGCTCACCGGACGCTACAAACGCCAGAAAAACGCCTGATTTTAACGCCCGTGTGAACAAGGCCTTACCCAGTAATTTTCAACGGGTGACTGTGCAATTATGCAAAACATATTTACTGTATGTTGAGTTCTTCGGTCCATATACGGTATTTGTAAATCAAGCTCCAAATCTGTGTAATGTGTTCTTTCATGGATGGAACTACTTTTTTTAAATAGGGAAGAATGGTTTACTAAGAGTTAATGAATTATATTTCAGCACAGCTAAACTGTTAGAGGTTTGGGTAAGACGTTTCTTATTACATGCTTATTATGTGCTTCATAGAGTTGTGTATTTTAAGCATCAATTGTCAGAGTTTTACAACTGCAATTAGGCTCCTAGTATGAGTGGTTTTGGAGTCAACTGCTTTTCATTTATTTATTTTTTTATGTTCTCAGGGAAATGTGTTATATTATTGTTTGTGGTAATCACAGATTCAACGAACAGAGATTTGAATGAAAAATATGTGGTGTTAGACACAGACGTGTGGTGGTCTGGGAAAACCCATCAGATGTCCCTGTGAATAAATTCTGACAATAGACTTTGAGTTTTAGGCAAAGACGTCTAAAAGCATGCTAGCCCAGTTTGTGATGTTCCTGTGCCTTAGGATCGTTAAAAAAACTATTTTGTCACTTTTCACATTCAGGGGGAAGAAAACTTTTAAAAGCTAAAACTTTACTTGTGATCGTGATACACGCAAAAGAGACGTGGACTCTTCAAGCCTAACGTACTGTATGTACGTAATAGAAAAATATGATTTCTTTTTCCAGGTGGGAGTTTTCCAGGCCACCACACACATATACGGGGTGTACACGCAAGATATATTTTAGGTAAGAAGAATATACAGTGCTGTGAAAAAGTCTTAGCCCCCCAAGTTTATGTACAAATGTTATTATAGATATGTAACTGACGAATTCCGCACATTATGTATGTTTTCAAAAAAAAAAATAATAATCTGTATTTGACAAATGTTTGTATGTGAGTAAAGAAAGCAACATATTACATGAGACCACTTATCACGGAAAAAAAAAACAAAAAACAAAACACAACACAATGAAGGTTTCTGGATTTTGCATTAAATTAAAAAAAAAAAAAAAGAAAAAAAAAAGAAGCAAGCGAGAGAGTCAAAGTCTCCGGAAGAATTGCGGTAGATTCTCTAAGATGCTCAGGAAAACTTAGCAGCTCATTTCCTTATAAAACTGCACGAATTGTACCTGGAACCACTATTTAAAATAAATAAATAAATAAATAATAAATAAATAAAAAGAAATAAAAAATGAAGCAAACAAAATGAAAAAAAAATAAAAGAAAATAAAATTGAGTATGTATAGTTTATTACAGTTTACTGTACCTTGTATTGCTTTTTTTTTAATTTTATTAAGTAGAAAGATTTAATTTTTGGATTTATTTTTGAAGTCATCTTTACTTTACAGCAGTTCTTTGCATGCGCTTAAGGCTTTTGCACAGTACTGTGTATAAAAGTAAAAAATGAGGGGGTTTCTGAATAAATCTGCCTGTTTTTCTTGTCGCTGCTTGTTTTAGTTCATATGTATCCATAAAGTAATCCTGCTCTTCATGCACCATCGAATCTTTATGGATGGTAGATCCCCAGGAGGACAGATGGTGAGCACTGTTCTACACTCTCAGCCAAACATGTTCACAAGCTCACATCACACACGCAGGATGTCCATGTCGGTGTATCTCAGTCACAGGCACCTATTCATTATTTTATGAACTGCAGCAAACCACAATATGTGTGTGTGTGTGTGTGCATGGATGTGTAACTCACCGATGATGCCACTGTCTCTGCTTTCCAGCGTGGAGGTGGGGCTGCTGACGGCCTGTCCTGGAGCTCCAGCGGGGAGCGTGGAGCAGGGACTGCAGGCTGGAGGAGATGCTGTGCTGCTGGTCAGGGTGGAGCACGGACTCATCCTGCCGCTCACCCCCACACCCTGAACACACAACGCACAACACACAACTCTCGCTGACTGCCTCCGCATGGTAGCACAAAGCCTCTCTTACTGTACCTCCGTCAGCTCCGGAGTCCGTGACACAGGCGTTAGGCTACGGCTTCACGGGGTCGTATGAGACGTTGACGGGGTGCCGTTTATAATATTTATAATGATGTTCCATGCATATCAACTTTCTATGCATATCCTACGAATTATATATTACATAATTAATTAAAACTGTCAGATTATCATCATTAATATAACTTTCAGTAACTCAGTTTGAATCTTCTTCAACTCCATCCTGTCCATCATGCCGTCACGTTCATCACGTAACGTCGTTAAAGCAGCTATTCAAAGTAAAAAATAAGTACACTTTCACTGATAACATGACAACAAGCACCCATAATCTCAACAGCCCATATTTCAGTCAACAATAAACCTCGGCTCTTCATATCAACACTGTTCTTTATTAACTGCCTGCTTTTTTTTTTTGCTATTTGTTCCTTTATGCTTTTTTGCTCTCTAATACATTTACTATTGTCTGATTTTTGAGGAAATAAATGCCTACATTAGTCCGCAGGCGGTTCTCAGTATATCAGTGCTTTTTATCTCTTAATGACGCCTCCGTCAGAGCTAAAGCATGTGGAAAAACAATAGCACAAGGAAACCAAGGAATTCAGGCAAAAAATGAAAAGACATAATATCCAAGTAATACTCTAATTAGAGGTAAACTCTTTTAATTTGAAATGGAATCTATTCCAGTCTAAAAGAAGAGAACATGAAGGGAATTGAAATGTACTTCTAAAAGCGATTCTTCTCAGATCTTCAGTTTTCGTCAGTTTGTTGGCCAAAAGATTACGTACCAGTACGCTGAAGACTTTCAAACTCCACACATTCCCATTAGCATACGTGTCCTGTGTTAGTCAGATTATCTACTTTATAAGATCCAGAATAATAGCAAAGAGACCAATTTATTTCAGTTTTTATGAACTGTATCAGACTAACCAGTGGGTCAAAAGTTTACATACGGTTTATTTGAGGTTTTTTTGTCGTTGCCTTTGAACACGATCATTAAATATTTAAGGCTAGTGAGCCTGTAGGACAGAGACAAACATGCAGGTAACTGGTTAAATCAAGTATGCCCAGATTGAACTAATATTATTAATAATAATAATAATAATAATAATTAGAGAGAAGAAAAAAACAAAAAACGCAGAATGCTGTAGGATGATGCACAACATGGTGTGATCAAGAGAGATCTGAGAAGAAGCACTGTCCATTAGACCTGAAAGGGTTTTTGAAAGCTTTGTGCCCATCAGATCGCTGTTTACATTTCAAGACCCAATTATAATTATGACTGTAATTGAAATGTCAACAAGGACAAAACAGATGTCGTTTTTGTGAATTTCTTTGCTTTTGAAAGAGTAAAAGAAACACATGCCGTTATCCCGTACCTGTAATCAGGGTACAGAAGAAAAGGTTATAGTTGCAGAAAAAAAAAAGGATGTCATCAGATTACCGACACGTTCAGTGATAAAGGGGACTATTTCCAGGATTACAACAGATCCGATGATCATGATAATCTGTAGTTGTAGCCCTAAATAAGAACAATATGCTACATACACGTGTTCACACATTACAACACTTCACCAGCCTCACATCACCACTCTGGTCTCCGGCGAAATCATAGCTAATCTTACAGCCATTATTGTGTCTTAAATGCAGAAAAGGGGAACAACATCACAGTACAGTGCAGGTTCTGCCTTCCAGCTGTGAAAATGCTGTCATAATCCATATATCTTTATTATTGAGGTCATCCAAAAGTAACGGAAAGTAATAACTCACATTAATGGGTAATTTAATTTTGTGGTAATGAGATAACGTTACTAAATACATTTATATATACATACACAGTGGTGCTTGAAAGTTTGTGAACCCTTTAGAATTGTCTACATTTCTTTTCCAGCCTGATGAGCATCAACAACCCTTTTTCTGAGGTCCTCAGTAATCTCCTTTGTTCGTGCCATCATACACTTCCATAAACATCCCAACACTTTAATAGATCCGTGTTCTTTAAATAACACAGCGTGCCCACTCACACCTGATCGTCATCCCATTGATTGAAAACACCTGACTCTAATTTCACCTTCAAATCACCTGCTAATCCTAGATGTTCACATACTTTTGCCACTGACAGATATGTAATATTGGATCATTTTCGTCAATTAATAAATGACCAAGTGAATTATTTGTGTCTCATTTATTTAACTGGGTTCTTTTTTATCTACTTTGAGGACGTGTGTGAAAATCCGATGATGTTTCAGGTCATAGTTAAGCAGGAATGTAGACAATGCGACAGGGTTCACAAACTTTCAAGTACCACTGTACTGTATATGGTGGATATAATTGTTAATTGTTGTTGAGAGATTTCTGATAAAGAACACAAAAAGAAAAAAAAGAGAAAAAAAGAAGAGAGAGAGAGAGAGAGAGAGAGAGAGAGAGAGAGAGAGAGAGAGAGAGAGAGAGAGCACAAGTTTTGGCTCGGGCTCTGTACAGCCCATTCACCCTAAACGGCTGTCACACACTATGACAGGGCTTGCTCTGTTCCTCCATCTTGGCTCGTTTTTTTTTTTTTTTCCCCTTCAGCCTATTCATTCCCTGGAGTCACTGACTGTCACAGAAATAATTATATATATATATATTGCACCTTTCATTTCCAATAAAATCACAAGGTGCCTTAGATGAAAGAACAAAACAAGCAAAGTGACAATAAACTCAAATGAATAGACCTGAAATCATAAATCAAATAAGTGATAATAAATAATTACTAAAGGTTGGATACAGAATTGAGTTAAGAGCACATAATGAGGATTTAATACAGAAACCGAGAACACCGATATTCAGATCTCAGACAGAACCTCCGGGTTAAACACTACTCAGACGCAGACGAGCGTCTCAGTTACATCCGATTCCGACTGATATTTCGAGCGAGTTATCGGCTCGAGTGAGGAGGATGTCCTATTATGTCCAGCACCACTGCCTGACAGTATGATGTAAAGAAAAATATGCCGCGCTGAACTTCTTGTTTTTTAGCTGTATAAATACTAAAGAAAGCGAAGTCCGATATCAAATACAAAACAATTACACCGTTAAGTAATTATTTGCATTATCTCTTTTAACTTTTACAAAAAGTAAACTTTCAGAGGAGACGGTGTCTTAAAAGGAACATCTCAAGGACTGAATTTATTTATTTATTTATTTTTATGGATAATGTTATGAACTACAGTTACTACAGTGAGCAGTAAGCACACTGCGGATCAGATTATCCTTCAGACCAAGGACGCACATTCTTTGCAACAGAGTGCAAAAACGCTGGCAATTTTCTTTTCTGTTGTAGCATCCCAGGATACAGCCCAGGATAAACAGGAAGAGCTGGATCAAGTGCTATTTTACGAGCTTTCAAACAAACAAAAATCCTTCATATGTTTGCTGGCTTAAAGGCAAGTGTTTGTGTTTCCAGGTGATATAGAAAATCCCCCTCACTCAAGTCGATACTCATCTGGCAACCTTTGAGGCGTGAAATACTTATACTCTACGCAGGTCGTTCGGGAATTCTTCCACGACTCAAGCATGCACGTAACCCAACTCTGAATTTCACCTAAATGATTATTTATTAATTTTTTTTTTAAAAACCCTATCGAACAAAACCTCTGAAAAAAAAAAGTCAAAACAAAAATTACAGTGTTAGTTCTGTTTCTTCCTGAAATCTCCTCGGTGTCTGTCCAAGTGATGTGATGTGAAGTGGCCCACCTGCGTGTCCTCGGCCTCCTCCATGCTGTAGTGCAGCTCCGGAGGGCCCTCGCTCATTTTGTCACCGAGCAGGAAGCCAAGGCGAGTCATCAACGTGTTGGCAGCCTCATCCACTGAAGGAGGGGGGCCAAGCTCCTCACCTACTTCCCCTGATGGAGAGGGAGGCAGAACGAGAGTGGGAGTTAAATGAAGCGCTGATCTTGAGACCGCACTAAGCAGCACTCAGTGGACTGGTGTAACAGGTTCATCTCTCGTTAGATGTACACATGTGAGCATCACGAGCACCACGGTGCAGCAGGAAAAGCCCTCAGACACATAACGAAAGAAATAAATGATCCAAAAAAGCGATATGAGAAAAAGTAGAGGGTTCACCTGTCAGTGTCTTATATACTGTAAGCGGGCAAGCTTTACTGGGTACAGTGTGTGCCTGAGGGGCTGCCTGACACACACACACACACACACACACACACACACACAGCCTGAAACTTTTCAAATCCTTACATACAGAATTGACAAGAATACAGTGAGAAAGCGGACACAGCCAGAATAATAGATTTCTGCAATTTTGTTTTCTCTACAATACAACCGTAAGCAGTGTGTGTGTGTGTGTGTGTGTGAGAGACAGAGAGAGTCAGTGAGGGATAACGCACCTGTTCCGAGCCATGCCATTCCACCAGCACCAAGAAATCCCTACTCATCCAAAGCAACTGTGTCTCGATCAGACACCGAACACGAGCACAGGCTCCGTCACGCCGCCTGATTTGTCTGTCAGTAAGAAGGCCGTGTGAGAATGTACATCTCTGTATTTGTGTCTGGGCGTGTGTGAGGTTATAGGCGCACATACACACACCCATCTCCCATCAGGCGACGCCCACAACAGTCTCTCTCACACACCACTATACACTGACCTCGTCCTATAAGATGAAGCAAACCAAGTGGGATTTTAAACTTAAGGCAGGATTTTGTGTTAAATATAGTTTAAGCCGTTTGAGGCACATATGGACTTTTTTTTTAAGATTTTGCTGCAGTTTTCTAATGCATACAAAAAGTTATTACATTTTATTAATGCAGCAACTGAAAAGAGACATTACTTTAGCTTGTTTCTGGTCTGATGAGTATGTACATGATCGGATAATCTGAAGGGGCTGCTTTTATAAAATGGCGGATCGGATACAGGAACCGCAGTCATCCGTGTTTAGAGAAAGCGCGGCTCTGCTACAGCGCTTGGTTCTGCTGAACGTTTCTGCTGGGTTTGCATCTGGACTGCGTTATAGATCAATTTATAGATTTTTTTTTCTCCCCTGTAAATCTTCAAAACCTAGGGACGTTATTATCCAACCCATCTAAGGACATTGCAAAACACTTCCCAAGCCATCTCTCATTCCAGAAACTAGCCGAACTGCCCTCGCATCATGATTGCATGGAGCAGTGTGAGTGTCCAAGTGATAGTATCTTTAACAAATGACCCGGAACAAAACAGTGAAACTGGCAACATCAAAGACCTTCCTGCTGTTCAGCAGTCACACCCACTGCGTCCTATATGCGTTCAGCACTTTGTAGAGTCTGTGTGTCTGCGTGCCGATCAGTTCAGTAGGAGCCTATATAAGTTACCCTAATCAATGTCCTGAAGAGGTTAAAGGTCCACTATGTAGAATTCAACCAGCTGAATGCCCCTCCTTGACCCCTCCCTTTCCAAGCGTGCTTCTGAATGGACGATGGCTTTCAGGTTCTTCCCCGTAACGTTCTTCCAAGTACTTACATTCACACTCCCTTGCTTTTTCCTTGCTAAATAAAAAGTATGATCCTCCGTTTCTCGCAATTCAGGTTCTCAGACGTGTTAGCAAGCACCAGCAAGCATTGTTTCCTCTTCTTTTTTCTTCCTTGTCTTCCTTTCCGTCTTCTTTCGGGTGCTTCCTTCCGGATTCACGTTTTTAGACTGACGCGTAAAAACGTGAAACGTGGAAGGTACAGTACCGTCTGGAGGTTTGTCTGTTCTGTGCTACTTTGGTGGTACAACATGGCGGCTCTGCAGAGGTGGACCTGCTACCTATGTACATATAAAGGCTCATCGTAAGATTACGAAAGCGTAACGAGTCGCTTCCCTTTGAGGCACTTGAAGAAAGCAGACTGTATATTTTCAATCTTTTGCTCAAGCACTGTTAGGGGGTGTGATCTCCAGCCCATGATTGGCTAGAGTCTCTGTGATTGATAGGGGAGAGAGTATGCCCTTCCCTGAAAACACGGCTCCCACTTGTGATCGTTGTTCGAATGGACGAACACTTTTGTGTTGCGCCACTTGAGGGCATATGGTTCAATTTTCCCAAATATGAACAAACTAGCACAGCCCTGACCAGGCAGCAACTAACGATGAATAAATGAAAGCTGTAAACGCATCACCCAGCAACTTACATTAAGCAAAGCTTTCTCTTTGTCTCCCAAGCTTCATCTATGATCGCTCTCTCACTCTAACGCGTTCTGCGGGATCCCAGTCCCATTTATATCTCAACCGGATTTTATGACGAGCTTTCAAAACAATATTGTTATATCTCTAATGTGTACACTGTCTGTAACAAAGTCATTCATCCCTGCGTGACTTTATTGTTCGAACAAATTCTAATAAGAACTCTTTTATGACACGATTTATGAAACATTCAGGATATATCCCTGCTCTGTTGCTGATACGGTGTTCTTACACTAGTACGACACACACCGGAGAGTGAGGACGTGTTCGTTACTGATTGCATTTTCTGCAAGTTTCTTGCAAAAGATTCTCCAAGAACATGGGCTTAATCATAATCACGTCTTTTACCCTGATGCGTGGCATCTTTACTTACTCCTCTTGACAGTGAACATTTTACACGTCTGTAATAGTTTTTAGCACTGCTCATGCTGGGGTTAAATACAGAGGGTCCAACATTGCTAACAAGAGAATTCTAGCAGGCAACAAGGGGAAAAGAAAATGAATTAAAAAAACCAAAAAAACAGTGCAATCGTTGCTAAAATGAAATACAGAGGGGTCCAAGCACCACAGGTTGTGGAACCCTATTGTTTTTAGTTATTTTAACAAAAACCCACAAATTCATTTTTCAAAATCAAAAAAACAGATAAATCTGGTGCAAAATGAAATTAACCGCGACACGGCACCACGCTAACCAAGTGCATCTTTTACGTCCTGCGTTCCTTTCCCCTTCAGTGAACTGGCTTTTTTTTGCCAGGTGAATTTCATTCGACTACTACTACTACTGCTGCTAGTTTACCTGAAAAAGCAGAGAGGAGTGGTTGTCCGTTGTGTCCAATAAAAATAAGTGTAAATGCTTCAGCTTAGCGATTGAGATTTCGAAGACGATAGGTTGGAACCTCATCCAAAGGTAGCGATAGTAACAATTTCTAACGCTAATCACATAAAGGTTTGTCATTTTAAAACACAAACAAGCAACAACAACAACAACAAAAAAACCATTAAACCGATGGCAATGAGAGATTTCTGACTGATCTTTCCTGGTAGATATACTGTTTGCTAGCTAATGTCTTTACATCGTGTTTATAGATGCTCTCGCTCCACCTCGCTCCCACTGCTCCTGGGAATCGGCCCTGGGTCCACGGCAATCCTCACCAGGACAAAGCATTTACTGTAAGTAGTTTGATGATCAGAACTGTGCTGAGTGAAACCACTCGAGAGAATAGTACAAGGTGTAATTTATGATATTCCCTCTAACCTGCTCTGCAGAACACACGCCACGTCCTATAAAAGAACAGCGAGAGATCGTTCAGTTGATTACGTCTGGCACAAGCTGGCTTCATTAGCTTTACTTTAGAGAACATATCCCAAAGTTCTTCAGCTGGTGTCTAGACGCTATTTTTGTCCTGCACTTTATTATCAATAAATTCTGTAATACTGTAAAGCCCATATTACCTCTAATCATGGGAGAAATACAGTATTAGCACAGACATCACTGTTCTAAGGATCACGCTGCGATGTTTTGTATTCTTTTTTCTTTACCATCTTATCCTTCTCTTCTTCTTCCACTTTTCTTCATTGCTTTACACTTGCACAATCATGAACTTTTAAAAACTAAACACGGTGTCGGTTTACGGGAAATGAGTTTGTGCCTGAACAAATGTGGTTTGAACAAATCACACATTTCTACCTACAAATAAAAGTACATCTACAGAAAATAAAAACGTATTAGAGTATTACAATTCAGAAGATCCAAAAGCTGTACAGAGGACACAAAAGAGTAGTGAAATATTGGTTAAGATGAAGATTACATTCTGAAATATGCACTAATGGTGGAACACAATGTCATTATCTATATCTGTATCATATATAT
>JAOVYU010000067.1:21980142-21990711 GCA_025674565.1 Synodontis membranacea
TCGCCAACACCCCACCCCCCCCCCCCTCCCCCCTTTTTTTTTTATCAGGAAGATTAAAGGGTCGTCATGAACTTCATTGGTGAAATTTGGGGTCCCCTAGGAAAAAGGTTGGGAACCACTGGTCTAAAACCACTCAAAAAGACTCGCTTTTCTATATGCTGGATGAATGATGCCGATCTTCACTCGTCTGTTACAAGGCTGTTATTAGGTAGTATCTATAGCATAATTGAAAAACACCCTATAAATAAAAAGTATTTCAATCTTTTTGGGAAAAAGAAAAAAATGTAATTTGACCCTCATAAACACTCCAGTTTAATCTGAACAGCTGAGAAAACATGGGCCGGACTGGTCAAGGTGGGGGAGATGCTAGACCTGCTGCTGCTTATGTTCATTAAATTATGTATGAGGACATTCACGTTGCTGAATGCTGACCATAATTCTCGCTATTCATTAGGCCTTGTTGCATATTGGGTCAGCAATATTTCTTGGCATCTTAAATAAATGATCTAATTAGTCCTTTTATTTCACCAAATACTTGCTAAGACCTACAGTATGTTTCTGAGCCAGACACCAGCTAGGACACAACTAGAAAATGATATATCAGGACTAGCAAATGATAAGGACCCCTTTTTTTTCCCCCAAAATACATTTTATGGTATTTTACTTACAAGGAAATATCCACACAAAAAAAAAATGAGTCTAGTTTAGGTCTTTAAATGACTTGGCTCTAATTATTTTGTGGTGACACTTACGAAAGATCATCAGATTCATCGTGATGAAGATTCTGTATTTAAGCGCCCACAAATGAGCAAATTAATGGCTCTCTTCGTTTGTGTAATCACATTTTATTGATTACAGACTAGTGGGAAACAGAATTAACCAGTGCGAACTCTGCATTTTTCTCGTTTCTGTTTACGAGGAAAAAGGTAAGAGTAGATGTGTTTTTCTCAGTACTGTCGGAACTGTCACCTCGCAGCAAGAAGGGTCGTGGTTCTAACCTGCTGGCCAGTTGGGGTCTTTCTGTGTTCTCCGTAGTGCCCGCGTGGGTTTCCTCCAGGCACTCCGGTTTCCTCCCTCAGCCCAGATTAAGTCAGCTCACCGCTCTAAATTGCCCACAGTTGAGTGTGAATGGTCGTTCGTCTCTGTGTTAAATCGGAAACCTGGCTAGGGTGTATCCCACCTCTCACCCGGAGTCATCTGGGATTGGCTCCAGCTTCCCACAAGACCCTGACAGATAAGTGCTGTCGATATGGACGGAAAAAGTAAATTCCAATAATGCTCTTTTATGGCCATGTTATTGATATACTGCATCAAGACTGGCGGATGATAGATTGTGCCTTCTGTTCGTACGCTCTGTTTCTGCATAAAAATACTTCGTGTCGCATTGATCAATATCATTGCAAAGATCACACGATGACTTTATTTAATATTTCCTCACCTACCTGAAACTACTTCCTGCCTCTGCCACTGCTGTTGGCTGAGTGGTTAAGGTTCTGCTCTATCGACCAGGAGGCTATTAGTTAATCCCATGACGGCCACTGGGAAAAGCCCTTAACCGTCGACGGCTCAGGCGCGTTCTCAGATTGTAATCTATCACCGTAAGTCACCGTAGATAAAAGCATTTGCTGATTGAACATATGTAAATAACCCAAGATGCACATTAATCAACGTCAGTGTCTGTTCTCCGATGCTGTATAGAGTAGGATGCAGCCTGGCATCTTGTATCATTGAGTACGCTCTATAAATAAACCGGTACATTTTGTTTACCCGCACCTGTAGAGCCGCCCTTGCGACGGTACACTGAGTATATTAATAGTACAGATACATTCCATCTACATACACATACAGTTCCATGCATCATCACTCGGCCCACACACAGCAAAGCACAGTGGGTAAAGCGTCCTTCCAGCCAACCACCCCCCCCAAAACACACACACGCACACACACACACACGCACGCACACACACCACTCAAACAGCAAAAAAACACATCCCTCACCCACTCTCAATCCTGATTCATCTAGAGCCGATTGAACAAAAGACCATATTAGGTTGGCTGTTTGAGCTGAACACAACACTGCCACACATTCAGCCTCCCACAGGTCCTTCAGCATCAGCATCGTTAAGTTCCTGCCTATCACTTAAGCTCAGTCTGCGCTAGCAGTGTGATCGAAGCCAGTCCTTGAACACTTGTCACACACCGTATTACAGCATGTCCTCCGCATCAGATTAGACGATGAGGATCCTCTAACGAAAGACCTGTGATTAAAGAAAATTACGACCTCCTGCTTGTCATCAATTACTATAATCTGGGATCGTACAGAAAACAAGGTTGCATAAACGAAACCAATTTTTAACGTGAGCTTGGAATAACACGAGTTTATTCCAACCGTATTTGTACCCGTCCCGCGAGTTGTGTGCAATCGTACTGTATGTGCCGTAGAAGTGGTCACGTTCTGAGATTTGAATCAGAATTAAAATGTAATTGATTCCATTAATTTTCCGACACTGCCGGAACTTTGTCATCAGCTGACTTTGGTCACAATGGCACTAAATCCGACTCCAGTGCGAAAGTCACATTGTGTCCTATGACCACAGATCTCAAGTTCCAAAGAAAAATTCATGACCAAAGAATTCTGCTGTGAGGTGCGATTTCCATCTGTGGCAACAAAATAGAGTCAAAAAAATCATAAAAGTGTCAGTCCAGGTTAAGCCCAATTTCGTTTCAGATGCCAGATGAGGCTGAAGGACATGTTACGCAATTCATCAGTTTACCCAAGATGTTAACATACGGTACGGAACTGTCTATACACGTCTCACGCTATAATAGGACATAATCCGACAGACATTCATTCGCCAACACAGCAACGTTCTGTAGTCTCACCAAAGCAGCAACAGAAGCGCAACACATAAAACAATTCCAAAGAAGAAAGGAGAAAAGGACGGAGGGTGGGGTTCGGTGGCTTACCATGCTCATACCAGATCCTGCATTCTCCGTCCAGAGACACACACAGCCCCTGCAGCCGTCTCAGCGATGGCCAGCTCATCCACAACGCCTCTCCGCGTGCCCACACACACACAAACAAAACACACACACACACACACACACTGCAGGCCTGTGCAGGCGATTACAGTTCCAGCAACCTACTGAGCAATATCGAAGCCTGTTCAGTCAAAACAACCCCCCAAAAAAATGGATGGATGGACGAAGGAGGAGAAAAGCAGCAGAGAAGGAGGAGCAGCAGAGGCGTCAGTGCAGAGGAAGAGACATCTCCCTCCTCGAATGGGAACCATACATGTAAAACCCGATGACAACCAGACAGGTGAAAGAAGAACAGCATCAGAACTTGGACTGTTACTCCATAACTCTTTTTCTTCCTTTGGTTAGACTGATGCTCCACGAGACGGCCTGGATATTCGTCCACTGTCCTCGCACGTTAGGATGGGGTCTGGGGAGCATGGAAGAGGAGAAACAGGAGACGGAGGTGTACTGTAGAGTGGGACTGTGCAGCAGAAGGAGCGGCAGTGAGGGAGGAGAAGCAGAGAGAGAGAGAGAGAGAGAGAGAGAGAGAGAGAGAGAGAGAGAGCGCTCATGTCTTCGTTGCTATAGTCCATGAATGGCGCAGTGCTGCTGTTGTCATGGCAACCAGAAGGGAGGGGGCGATAAAAAGGAGAAGGAGGTAGAGAGAGAGAGAGAGAGAGAGAGAGAGAGAGAGAGAGAGGGGGATCATGGACAGGAAGAGTGAAAGAGAACGACTATTTTTTTTTTTTTCGCAGTGACATGGCAATGACGGGAGAGTTTGAACAGAGTGTAGCAGGTTTAATAAAGTAACCTCCTACAGTGATGAGATCAACTGATGTTAATTTCACTCTATTCATCACAACAGCCTTGTCTTATCCGTGCCACCCTGAAGCTGAGACTATATTTCATAACTGTACATCCAATGCCTATAATAGATGCCAAAATCCAGAGCACTACAGAATATAAATAATCAAGTGATTCTCAGTGTATCACATTCAAATGATACGCGCATTCGCTCCACCTGATTGAGAATCGATTGAAAAACAGCCGAATTGCAATTTTCAACATTCATTTTGGCCTCCTTCACAAAGTAACACATGGTTCTAGCACCTGATACAGAGTGACCCGGTACCCTCGTTTCTGTCTCCAACAATAAACACAAAACTACGTTTGAGAAATATAACGTGACAACTCGGTATTCTTTGTGCGCTCGGGCTGAGTTGCGTTCTCACAGCTCCAGGGTCTCCTGTTAGATCCTGAGCTCGGGTTACTCTCCGTGATGGAGTCTCTGCGCATGTTCTCAACATGCGGGATTCTTCTGGGTTCCTCCGGCTTCCTCCCACCTCCCTGGAATGGCTCGGTGATCCGTGCGATGTCTATTCCCATCTCACGTCCAGCGCTCTCGGGACAGGCTCAAGATTTCACCAGGACCATGACTAGGATAACGCAGTGATCCTTTAAGATCTATATCAGAGCGATATATCGCTCTTACATCTTGTAATAATTTTTTTTCCCTACATTTCAGATGTTTAAGCTATTCATTAGTTACTCATACAGAATATTATTCATCCATCAATCTATAAATATCACACTGATAAATCACATCCTATTTTCACTACATCTACATTTACTCGTGCGTTTTCTAAGCTAATGTACATTTAATGCAGTTTATAGGGTTAAAGGTATTTGGCTTAAAGGCTTAAGTCACAGCCTTCTTGTCAAAAGCAAAATCTTAAACAAGCTTTATTCTTATACAGTATGTATATCTATATCAATATGTATCACATAATATTAATATAAAAAATTTTTTAAGGTTTTGCTGACCTGCTTGAACGCTCAGATATCTTTCTGCTATTTGTATCATTCCACAATGTCTCACTAATGCCGCGTGTCATCATGATCACTCTGGTGATGTTGATTAAAACAGTCATGGCCACAGATAATACTGAGATGATGACAGAGGCGGGCTGGTTTATGACAAAGTGTGGATGTTCGGAACAAAAAAAAAACAACAAAAAAAAGTACAAATAGTATTTGCAAGACTGTATTTGCAAGAACCATCTCTGTCTGTCTGTCTGTCTGTCTGTCTGTGGCATTTTAAATGAAACCAAATATCGTGTGTATTTGTAGACGTGTCCTGAGTGTCTGCTACTGATAGAATAGAACAGAAAAATATTATAGCAGAATAGATGAGAACAAATGAGAGTATATCAGATAAAAATACCACAGAAGAGAAAGAAATGCATAAAAGGATGAGAGTATATCATAAGAAAAGACCATATTACATCAGAATAGAGAGGAATAGAGCAAAGCGTAAAGAATACAGAATAGAACGGAATAGAATCTCTCTTTTGCAGAATGCACCTTGATTGTTAAACAAGAGATAAAACATTTAAAACTAGCAGGCCAAAGCACATCAATAATTCATTCCCAAGTACAAAGGTTGACTTTTCGTGAAAGCTGTGCTGAATGCTAATCGTCAGCGTGCCGCGGGTTTATCCAGATTTTTACGCGGACAGAGATTTACGACTTCAATTTCACCTCCTCAGCCTCAGCGTCCTCTCAATGTCAACCGTCACGTCTGCGTGGGAAATACTTCAACGTCACGGTGCACCATGCCTGGTACTACAGTAAACCGCTCCCTCTCCGTCTCTGGTGCTGGCTGGACTCTCAGCGGTACTTCTTTTGCGTCTTCAGTACAGGGAAAAGTAAACGCGATGCATATTTAAAATCTACTTAATATACAGAAGCGCTGGGCGCTTCCCAAAACTCGAACTAATGGCTTCTTGACTTCCTCAATCGTACCTAATCCCGCCTGTGACACGGAAATGGATGGAAGTCGTCCATCTTTCATGCAACGATCCCTAAAATAGCTGAAGTGAACGGAGTGCTCCGAGGAGCGACGGCACAAGCGAGAAGTACACGAGAAACGGATTCTAATAAACGACGGGAAACACAAAATTATTCATCTTAATTAAAGGAATAACGAGCGTAAATCTGACATTAACGTGCCTCGCATTAAGAACGTAGGACTCAGACGATGAGAAGAATCCTGTTAATATGTTTGTTCTCCTCCATCCATCCCGTCTTCATATGCTTTCCTCACTTCATTCCTGCAGACGAATGAAGGAGGTAAGCAAATGTCTTTGCATCCTTCACTTAGATTGAAGAAGAAGAATTAACGGGGGGGTGGGGGGGGAGAGAAAGAAATGGATCTGTCTTCTTGCTGGTGTTGCATGGTACCGTAAGCAGCGTGTACAGCTGCACTGTCATCTTGGGGAAAAAAAAAAAAAACCTGTGATGCTTTCACTGGAGCATGCATCTGGTCTGGTTCCATGCTGCCATATTCTTTCGCCTTTAGACAACCATTAAGATCATTCATCACCCTGCTAATAAATTCCTTAAGATTGCACAGTATCTGAATTGAAGTCATTCTCTGGCTAAACTTTTCCAGATACAGGAGACTCAAGCATGACGCATCAGGACACAGTTTTAATAGGAAAGATATACACCAGGTTATACCTTTTTTATGGATTACAAAGCATTAGGAGCAGCTTCTGAACAGCACCTGTCACAACGTCCATTTTTGTTGTGCACTGAGGCCAGAGGTGCTGATTCGGTTTTCTTAGTGCTTTTTTTTTTTTTTTTTTTTCCCCACTGAATAATTTAAAGCGTGTGAGTCTGAAACACATACAGTACAATACATTCGCAGACTATTGTACTGCACAAAGTGACTTATTAAAGCTCGCATCAGACCCCTTTTACAGCTGCTCCCGGATACGTGCATTTCTAATTAAACTTACTGATTTAGGTCATTCAAAGAGCTTTTTTTTTTATTTTTTTTTATTCCCCAGGCCCTGAACAAAATCCACTGTACTGACTGGCATTCTGAACTGACGAAAACTGATCTACTGCGATGAACGTGTCTCGAAACGAAGTCAGGCTTATACGCTAAGCACCTACACCATCTTCAACGTGTTTCATCTGTCCCTCTTCCCTACATTCCGTACCTGCGGGAAGCTCTGCTCTGCAAATGTCACATTTCCATTGAGCCGAGGCAGTGAACGGGGCGACGGCGGGCATCGCGGAGGCAGGAGGGCAATCGAGGAGAGATTTGGAAAGTCAAGGTTGAGGAATTAAGGGGCAGAGGGGGACATAAACACAGAGATATGACCTGAGGCTAATCTCTTCTACAGAGTGCTTGGAAGAAATACCGAATGTGGAATGACAGCTGTATTGAAAACAAGGCAATAATGTAATTACAGTGTTTTAATCACTGAATGGATGGGAGGGAGGGAGAGAGGAAGTGACCAGGGTGGTATAATTTCATCATGCGGGCTAATGGGCATGGAGAGGCCAATGTAATTTCGTCTCTTCTGGTGGGAATCCGTCGGGACGGCGGTAATCGTATTGATTGCGGTGGCTAATTAGCGTCTGATACGGGGGGAGACGGTAGGATCAGGGCCCTGAAGGCTGGTGATTCGAAAACATCAAATCAGCTTCATGTACTTCCACACACACTCAGGCAAGCTTGAGCAATCAACAAGTTGGCCATAAAGAGTGCTCAGCTTCCCCCCCCCCCCACCTCCCCCATACCCCCACCTTCTAACAATCTCACACTGCTGTGTGGAAATAGCCAGCAACGACAAGCTGCTCTAGATACCACAAAGCACCGTCTGATTAAACGTCGATAAATCAGTCGGGCCATGCTGGGGCTGCATCAGCAGTGATGTTGTTACACTCGGACGTGAATTAAGGGCTACGCTTCAGGTGTCTACAAAGCTTAATAGCTACAGCCTACATGCGTCAAAGGCAAAAACGGGACAAAAGCAAACGACATTCACGGCCCAGGGACTGGCAAGTCGTGCATCCTTCTAAAGGCCCTCTCATGGCGCAGGCACTGGTGGATGTAGAAGGGCCTCCTGGGAGTCAGGAAGAGGGCGCATCGATCCGTTAAAAAGGTCAGAGCCCTCGTGCTGTGCTTTGTTTGGCAAGGGAAGCAAATAGGTGGAAAAATCTCTCTCTCTCTCTCTCTCTCTCTCTCTCTCTCTCTTGCCACCAGGCTATCTCAGAGCCGGTGAGATAAGGCTAGAGAAAGTTGGAGGAGATAAATTTCAAGTCCATCACTCCACAAAAACGCATGCTTTGCATAATTCCGGTCCAAAAAATCACCACAAAACTGTCTTGAAAAAGTTACTTTATTTAAAACTTTAAAAGTTTATGGTATTAGAATTTTCTACTGATTTTTATCCTTTTCGCCTATAAAAGCATTTAAGCATCACTTTTAGCATATATTTCATTAAAGCTGTTTTTTAGCTTTGCTTTTGTTGCTTAGGGTACCTCAGTGGTTACCTGCTGGCCGTGGGATTCGAACCTGCATCCTTTCGGTTGTAGGGGCGCTTCCCTAACCATTAGGCCACCATGTGCCATGACAACTGCTGAATTCATTAACGACGCCGGTGCTGTTGTTTTCCATGGTGCACCCAACACCCTGGGTTTATCTCCTGAGCCTCGGTGCTGTGGCGTAGCTTTTTTTTTTTTTTTTTCTTTTTTTTTCCCCCTGAACATGCAAAGGATGAATAAACTGCACAGGATGAAACAGCTCACTCATAAAGCACTGACTTTCATTAAGGCAGATGAGAAGCTCTGCATGGCGGCTTACACCAAAGAATTACAAATGAGCCGCAGAGAAAACACTCCAAATTACTGCTTAGAACTGAAGTCATACAGCTTAACCAGCAAGCACAGCTCTATAGTCATGACCAGTTGAACCTTGATTATTATTATTTTTAAAGGTCTAATAAAGTCGTGATTCCTGTTACCGCTTTTATCACAATAAAGTACAAACGAACCGGACAGGAATGTAATGTATAGTATCGTGCACCTTAGAAGTAACCTTATTCAGTAGACTAGCAAGTCATCCAACTGTCACTATAAAATATATACCGCTATATACGAGATATATTCTTTATATGTTTAAAAATGCATATGAAATTGGTGCAAAGTAAAATGCACAGACATAACAGGAAAATAAATGAAGCGACGGGCAGCAGGCCCTTTTATTACGATTAGTCCGAGGAATACACTCGCAAACACTCACAAATGACAAAGGAATTTAAAAAAAAAATATTCTGATGTACCGATGTCTTATTGATTTTGACCAACACATGATGGCAGCACTCTCTAGTTCTCTAAACCCAGCCTCATTCTCATCCAACCTGCAGCACTGAGACCTGCCTACACAGTCATTTTCAGCTCTCAGACAGTCTCCAATCTCCTTGAATTGAATACTGAAGATCTCATGTTACAACAATGAGAGTAAATGCAATATCAACCGCTGACCTCGAACAAATAACAGGAGCATTTAATGCATAATGCATGAGGCTGGAAAGCTTGTGGCATGACTACGCTACTGACCAGCGATCGATGACGAGCTCTGTGTGTATAGAATATGGACAGAATTCAACCACCGTAAAAATTTCCCACTCTGACCAAAAGAAAAACGACTTAGTTATAGTAATGTTGTACAGTGATGTTGGACGAGAAGGCCTGGCTCGCAGTCTCCGCTCTAATTCATCCCAAAGGTGTTCTATCGGGTTGAGGTGAGGCCAGTCAAGTTCTTCCACACCAGACTCGCTCATCCATGTCTTTACAGAGCTTGCTTTGTGCACTGGTGCGCAGTCGTGTTGGAACAGGAAGGGGCCATCCCCAAACTGTTTCCACAAAGTTGGGAGCATGAAATTGTCCAAAATCTCTTGGTATGCTGAAACATTCAGAGTTCCTTTCACTGGGACTAAGGGGCCAAGCCCAGCTCCTGAAAAACAACCCCACACCATAATCCACCCTCCACCAAACTTTACACTTGGCACAACGCAGTCAGACAAGTACCGTTCTCCTGGCAACCACCAAATCCAGCTTCATCCATCAGATTGCCAGATGGAGAAGCGTGATTCATCACTCTAGAGAACGCGTCTCTGCTGCTCTAGAGTCCAGTGGCGGCGTGCTTTACACCACTGCATCCGACGCTTCGCATTGCACTTGGTGATGTATGGAATGGATGCAGCTGCTCGGCCATGGAAACCCATTCCATGAAGCTCTCTACGCACTGTTCTCGATCTAATCTGAAGGCCACATTAAGTTTGGAGGTGTGTTGCGACTGACTGCAGAAAGTTGGTGACCTCTGCACACTATGCACCTCAGCATCCTGCTCTGTCATTTTACGTGGCCTATCACTTAGTGGCTCAGTTGCTGTCGTTCCCAATCGCTTCCACTTTGTTATAATACCACTGACAGTTGACTGTGGAATATATAGTAGTGAGGAAATTTCCTCACTACTAAATAGAGAGAGAGAGAGAGAGAGAGAGAGAGAGAGAGAGAGAGAGTGTCACGCACACAAACGCAAGGTGAAGATGTGCGTGTGTGCGTGTGTGTAGTGGAAGGAATGCGGACACAATCGCGACAGATCACAAGGAGGGGCGAGCGTGAAACAAAACGAGAGATTTATTTAACATAAGGGAAAACCATATACAACCCACTGAAGAAAATAAA
>JAOVYU010000067.1:22018862-22029866 GCA_025674565.1 Synodontis membranacea
GCAGCATGGCTGTACCCAGTCACACGTTTGCTCATAGAAATAAAATAACAAACTAAATAAATAAATATCACCCAAGTATTGTGAATACTACTTTGGTCCAAATATTTCGAGCAGATATGATTTCTGCAGTGCTACGGCTCTGTCCTTTGGCTCAGTTTAGCAGCTCACATCTATAGAAAATGCTGCCATGTGATTAAAACGCAGCTTGTTTGCTTCATTTCCTGCAGTCGGGCCAATTCAGATCGGAATCACGTTCTCGCTACAATCGAAGGGCACTAGTTATAGAACAGAATGGAAAAGAATGATTTTATTGTCATTCCAAAGCGGTAAAACAGAGTGAAAGATGCAATACCTAATTACCTAGAAGAGGACTGAGACCAGCTCGCTCAGACATAAGCAGGTATTTTTGGTCCACACCTAAGTGCGAGTGCTGTGATTTCAAACTGCACCAAAAGAGGAAAAAGCACCGGGGTTCAGTTCACGCTAAAAGCTGAGGATGTGAATATGCCAGGGTTTAAATGTCATGTGTTATATAATATATAATGTCAAATGTTATACAGACAGCCGGGACGTACGTTTTGTAATTGTATGACTGTTGAATGCCACAATCCACCATTTTACAGAAGAGCACTTAACATCCCACTGTCTAAGATGAATCACCTAACCTGTCTGGAGACCTTATTTCACACCGGACCATAATGCCTTTGACCATCACTATATAAAGCCTCATGACAAATGAGAGCTGGCAGAAATGATGCGGTGCTCCGAGCCCGCGGAGCTGCTTCTCTGTTGGTCAGTCATATTTGCATATAAACTGCATTTTTCAAAAGCTACGAGTTGCCAGTGTTTACCGCAAAAGCTCCCACAGCGAGGAACTGTGGTTAGACACGGCTTAATTTCATACGAGAATTTCTCGGACTGCTTGAAATGGGCCGTTTCTGTTTTAAACGAATTCGTGCAAAATCTTTTTTTTTTTTTATATATATCTGTCTTTTTAGACATCATTTCGGAGCTTTCCAGAAATTACTCACTGACCCGGAAATCACGTTAAATAAGCTTTATTTAAATAAAAAAAAATGCTCGAGTGTGTCTTGAAATCATTCCAATCATGGGGAAAAGGTTTGATATCTTTATGGCTGCCCTGACTGGAGAATAAAAATCTTTTATAATAATAATAATAATAATAATAATAATAATAATAAAGAAACCTTCATATCTTCTAGGAATATACTCCACTTTACATTTAAAAGCTACATGTAATGCCAAGTGTGGCTAAAATCAACAGTGTATATAGCTGGAACTAATGTACTTAACATGCATTTGGCAAAATGTGGCTAAAAGTATGTACACGTCTGCTAAAAGTATGTACACGTTCTGTTCCTGGTTTCTGTTGCAACAAAACTGGAAACACACAATTGCATAGAATGTCTTTGTGTTGAACTTGTTCCAGCACGACAACGCGCTTGTTCGACAAAGCGAGCTCTGTGGAGACATGGTTTGCAAAAGTTGGAGCAGAAGATCTCGAGTGTCCTTCACAGAGCCCTGACCTCAACCCCACTGAACACCTTCGGGATGAACTGGAATCACCTGACATCAGCGCCTGACCTCCGCGATGCTCTTCTGTCCGAATGAACACAAATCCCAACAGCCACGCTCCGTGGTAGAAAAGTCTTCCCAGAAGAGTGGAGCTTATTACAAGAGCAAAAGAGGGAATAAGTCGGGATGTTCAAGTGGGCATGATGATCAGGTGCCCACATACTTCTGGACATATTGTGTATGTAATCGCGTTATGAAGTGAAGTGAAGTGAAAGTGATTCATTGTCATTATTGACACAACAATGAAATGTGTTCTCTGCTTTTAACCCATATGTGAAATCGTGACACACAGCAGGGGGCAGCTATTTTCAGCGCCCGGCGAGCAGTGCTTGGGGGCGGCACCTTGCTCAGGGTACCTCAGTGGTACCTCGCTGCTCGTGAGATCCGAACCTGCAATCTTTCGATTATAGGGGCGCTTCCCTAACCATCAGGCCACCATCTGCCCCAAAGTACCTCAAACGTACCTCAATTTTATTTGTTCCTTTAATGGCGTCTTCCCGTTTAATAGCGCACCTACCTTTATTAGAAAGCTCAAAGGTTTGCCTCTCTGTCCACCTGCTGCAGGGCATTTATTTAAATATGCTTTCTTAAGGAGCCTAATGACTTCAACAGTCATCATACTGTAGTCTCATTAAAGACATGAAGGTCCAAACATCTCTCGCGGCAATGAGCTGTCAAGATAAAAGTCAAGCGAATCAGGAAAACAGTCCTCACAAGACCTACTGTAAAACAGAGAAGACTGACCTTTTACACAGCTGTAGGAAGGTGCGGGAAAAAATATCGCCGTATTTGAAGAAACCATTAGCCATACGGAAAAGCGTAATATAGAGACGGATGGAACGTAGACACAAAGGGCAGAGCTGGGGATTTAATTCCTAAAGTTATGTCAATATTTACGTGAGGAAATCGTCTGGTACACAGATACTTCATGACGGAAGAACAGCTGGGAGCACTCAAAGTAGACGCAGACGGTCAAAATAGATTATGTTCGTGTTTTTTTTTCTTTCAGTGTCAACAACAAAAACGTAACATAAAAACAGACAATTTAAAAATAAATAATAATATTTAGAAAAGAGAGACAACGACGATGATGATGATGATGATGATATGCGAAGATGGAAAAGACATCGTGCAGTGAAAAAATATCTAAAAGGAGTTTAATAAACTGGCAGTTAAATTGCTGCATGAATACCATCAGTTCATATCATATTATTTTGCATTTCATTTTTTTGGAGCTAATGTAAACCCTGTCATAATGTCTATGCAGTATAAAGGTTTTTTTTTTTTTTTTTTTAATAAAAATGCACTTTTTTTGCATGTGTGTTTTAAAAATGTTTCAGCTAATTTGTTGTACGTACATGTTTACAGGTCACATTAAGTCGTTGTGGTTCATGTGTTGAACCAGAGGGGAAAAAAATCCATCCTAAGGATAAGCAACGTCGACGATTTCGATGCTGTCTGATACAGTCAGTCGTCCTTCGTTCAGACAAATAAAGCTATTTGTGATTATTTAATAATGTCATATTTATTGTACTTCATCGTAGACTCAAATGTTATTCCAATGTTTTTGTTTTTTTTTTAATTTACATCCCAAAACATGAATTTCAGCTTGGCGTATTCTGGTCAGTGGAGCTGGACTTAATACTCTCGCAGGTCAAAATCACACGACCTTAAAATGTCCCGAAAGCCGAGTGGAATGAAAATAAGTCCTTATCCGTTTTAGATTCGGAAGGCAATGCTTCGGTCTTTTGTTCATTTTAAGCATTTTGTCCATTTCTGAAGCAACACCTGTGCTCTCATGAGTCGTCATTTTGATTGACAGGTACGCAAATGGTACACGTGTCCTCGATGAACATTAATCGTTACAATGAAATCTGTACTGCACACGTGCGCTTTATGCAGTTGCATACGTGCAATTTACGTTTTTGTATTGTGTTCCCGGTCCTTTATGTAGCACCATGGTCCTGGGGAACGTTACAGTATTTCATTTCACTATGTACTGTACCATGTATATTGTTGAAATGACAATAAAGTCAACCTTGAACCTTGAACCTTGCAGAAAAGAGACTGTAAAGCACTGTGATCGCGTGTAGTCTCTGGATGGTAAGAAAGTGGGACTGACCGCTGCTGTTGCGACTCTTCCGGTTGGCTTTTCCCCCCAAAAGCATCTTCAAGCTGTTCCTAAACATGACGCCAGCGGCTGGTAGGATCTAGTAAAATACCTGTAAGAAAGAGGAAAGAGAAGAAAATAAGCATAATCAGGCCACTAAAATGAGATTTCGACTTTCATTCTTTAGTAAATTTGTTCTTGTCGGTGCCCAGTGTCTAAATTATACACTTCCTGACGTTGAACACAGCATGGGAGAGTCGTAACGTTCCACTGCTCTTGAGGACCTGCACTAAGCAAGCATTCACACACACACACCATCTTATCTTTTTTTTTTTTTTTTTTTTTTTTTTTGGAAATACCCAAACCAAAGGACATACTGAATGCTAATATACATGGTCTAAGATCTATGACAAGTATGCATCTATACTAACAATGACTGGTGCACCAACCACACTTAATTGTGCTGTTGATTGTCGTTGTTTTCAAGATTCAAGATTCTTTATTCGTCACATATATAGTCATACAAGTACAACATGTAGTGAGCGACCTGAGCGACCCCTTTGACTGTGCAAATCAAACAGAAATACAATAAAGTGTGCAAGTTAAAAAAAAAAAAAGATCTCACGATAACTAAAAGAATAAAGAACAAAAGTTAGGTTAATTATATGCATCCTCCTCCGCCACAACGGATCTTTTTGTCCACACGCCTTCCTGACACAACCCTCCCCATTTATCTGGACTTGGATAAATACACCAGAGTGTGCACCCCCTTGTGGCTGGGTCTTTGTACAGCACCTGGTCTTCTCTGGATGTCTCCCATCCAAGTACTAACCAGGCCCACCACTGCTTAGCTTCCGAGAACAGGCGAGATCGGGCACCCCCAGGGCAGCATGGCTGTACAGGTTACGTATATGCATAAATGGCGGAATAAAGGAATAAAAAAAATGACGTTAGAAATAGCTGTAGATTAAACTGTACATGTGCATTATTATTAATGCATATGTTTTGTTCGTCAGAATATCTGCAGAACTGTTTGACGTTTTGGGTGTGAAAAATCTTGAGGGTGTAAATATTAATGAGTTACAAAACAGTCCAGGATTATGGAATTGGCCTGTTTTACTCCCCTCTTTTGCACATGTGGGAATATGCTTTGAAACAGTAGACAGCATTGTTCGAGGTTCATGGGATGTCAGTTCCATGTAGTGAACGCTCCTTTTTTTAACATGAACTGCTTTCCATTCCATGGCACCTTTAACCAAAAAGCATTATTTATTTCAATAGTTCCATTTATTTTATATAACAGTGCCAGTGACAACCTTTCCTTAGCAATTCATTAGACTTTCCGTCTATTACGCCGCAGCAGTTAATATCAAATCGGCCTTGATTTAAAAAACTTCAATATCTTTCAAATGAAACCTTTTCTCTGTTACGTTCACCTGAGTCAGATTCAGACTAATGACTTTTTATTCTTTCTCAAAGCATTTCAGGTGACAGAAATCTTTCACAAGAGTCAACGAGCTGTTCTAGTTCTAGTGGCCCAGTCCAATTACAGCCGCATGTGTCTTCTCATAATGCTAGTCTATATCTTTTTTTTTTTTTTTTTTCCTCCCAAAACTTTCTTTTGCTCTTTAATTGGCTCATCAGTGAAGACACTGGAGGTATGATTATTAACCCCCGCTCCTCTGCTGTCGACGCTTTCTACGCCTTGGTGAACGCCAAACCAAGCAACCGCGTGTTTAAAACAAATTTGCACTCCTCTTAGAAGCCATTAGAGCTTAGAGCACAACAATGTGATTAGTGGCTGCGAAAAGGGGCGAAAACAACATTTACGTTTGGTAACAGGTTTTTGGAGAGATGGAGCGGGAGAGCAAAGATTGGCGTGGCTGTAAAGCATCGCGAGGTGTCATGCAACGTGTCAGTGAGCCGCGGAACGCACGAGGCAATTTGTAATAAGTTATACATTTCTAGTATTAAAAAAGAAAATTGAGGAGGAGGGAAGTGCAAAGGTAGGAAACTCAAAATACAAAGTTATTAATAGAGAGATAACTGTTCGAGAAAATCCACTGAGCGACTGTAGTACACATCTACAGTAAAATGAACCGCGGGGGGGATCCAGTATAATATTATATAATGTTGCTTAAAAAATAAACTAAGACAAAAATAAATAAATAAATAAATAAATATATGAATCCACCACCACCATTCACAATTCATTCTCATCCCAGCATTGCTCATTCATACACCGAGAACCCTAAAACCAAACACGTGCCCACTAGGCACCCAATTAAACACTTCGTCAGCAATGAGAGACTGGAATAGCGAATCATAATAATAATAGATAATGCCATGATTATAGTTGTGGAAAGTCCATGCTCTCTCTATCCACACTCATTTAAAGCAATCAGTTAATTACATCAGCTGTCACTAAAATCCAACAACTCCATGAATTAATCAGTTGCTTTTCAAACCCATTACAAATTTTTTACAGCGCCATTTACCTTTGAGAGGTTTTGGGCTTTTAGGGTCCTTCTCCACTAACATGAAATCAACTTGGAGTGTCAAATTATATCAACACCTAATACAGTAAGTAAACACTAGACATTATGGGAGTCAAATACGGTTTCCCGTTTTTAGTTTTTAAGCACAAAAATAACGTAAAGTCCTCATACCTTTTAATTAACATCAATGTTCTTTTTCCCCTCTCGGATACTCCCGTTAGGGGTCGCCACAGCCGCAGATCTTCTTTTGTCTGCGTGTTCGATTTGGCAGAGCTTTATACGCCGGATGCCCTTTCTGACACAACCCTCCAAATTTATAAGGGGTTGGGACCGGCACGCAGGAATACACTAGAGTGTGCGCCCCCTTGTGGCTGGGTCTTTTTTCGGCACCCAGTATTACCCGGCGGTCTCCCATCCTAGTACTAACCAGGCCCGACCCTGCTTAACTTCGGGGAACAGGAATCCTAAGGGCGGCATGGCTGCATTTATATCAAGGTTTGTAATTTATAATAATATTTATGACTCTCAGATGTGTGACGTCATTACGGAACATTGCTAATGTTGTAAGAGTGGCACTCGTTAGAAGAAAAAAAAAAAAAAGGACCCATCTCAAGTATACAAGTCACAACGGTCAGATTTTAAAATATTATAGTTTCTTAGTTATTATTTTCAAATAATTGAAACTATTATAGTTGTATAATTCAAAGTCAACATAGCCACTCAAAGTTAATGATAATCAAAAGCACAGTAGAACTGCAGGCCCTGAGTTCCAGAATGCAATGCAGTTAAAAAAAAAATAACAAAACAAAATACAGGGGTGTGATTAGCAACCTACATGGAGCATCTAATTAGAAGTCTATGAGATTTCAAGCAGTGTTATCATGGAAGTAGAATTTTTTTTTTGAGTTGCGTGCACAGATGTGGAGTTAAGAAATGACGGAGAGATGAAACAAATACTGACGTCCCCCGCCTCCTCATTTTCTCCTCAATTTGCTTTTTTTTTTTTTTCTTTTTTCTTTTTTTGCAATTTCCACCCGCTAGCTAACTCACGTCCATCACATGGACACCTACCGGTCAGAGGGAGTGTCTCGCAAACATATGCATTCTCAGTGCCACATGAAGCCAAGCATCTTTTCGAACTGCTGCTCTTGCGGCATCACGGAAGACACTTAGAGGACAGCGTTATCTGCCTCCAGCATACATTAGCTCCACACTAGACTCGTTCTGATTGACAGGACACGGAGTATACCGTACCATGCCTTCCGCCCAGAGATCAACTTTGCCAACACGCCTGAGTCCTGGCCATGCCAGGCTGCAGCATCATCACAATTCCAGCTCACAATCTCTAAACAACAGGGCGCTGTTTCCGCTGCACCACTTGGAGCTATCATGAAATGCTGTTTTTTTTTTTTTGGATGATCATAACAACAGGCTCGTGCCTTTTTTATATTGCAGATGTAAACAATGTTGTGTAATTTAATTACAATTCTTCCATGGAGACCTGCTTTTAACATCTGCTTGACTCTGTGTGTATGAGGCAGCGTGACGTGGAAGAGCCGCTGCACTGCTGCTTGTTAAAGATTTACTGTACTGTATGTAGCCAAGTGTACCAGAAGAGGCAATCAGTTCTGAGGATAAATGGAAATCAAGCTCCTTAATGAAGCACAGACACAGCAGGCACTATAATATTAATGCAGGGATGTTTACTGTAATTGCCAAGGCATATTTGTATCGCCTTACTGATTTAACAATTGTTTTAGAAAATGCGACGCAGGGTAATCTTGCTTTGTAAATCTGAGGATAGAATCGCTAGTCAACATAGCACAAACTTTATTCTGTACTGAACCATTTGGGAGCTAAAAGAGTCTTGAGCCAAAAAATCTGACTCGGATTTTCCATGCTTAGAAGCAAGAGTTCATTCGCCTTTATCAGACAGTAGATCAACAGTATTATTTTTGTTAAACCATTACCTAAATATAGACATCATATATATAGGTACTCACATTATATATATATCATCATCTAAATAAATATTCAGAGTGGATTTTTCCTTTAATAAGTTCATGCCTATGCAGGTCCTACTGCTCAGATTCCAACCAACAGGAACCTTTGCAGTATCATACAGTAGATCATTTCTGTTTTTACCTTTACCTCATTTGGCTGATGCTTTTATCCAAAGCGACTTGCAAATGAGACAAAATACTGAGCAACTGGGGGTTAACACACTCTACATTGCCACTTGCTGCTAGTACTTGGACAGGTCTTTGGTGCACAGGTGTAGAAGGCAATACAGTAGATCGTTGCATCATTTAGTACTTAAAAAAAAATAAGCTAGGAATTCACAAAGCATGACACTAAGGCTCTTGATTGTTGACCAAAAGGAAGGGGGTTCAAGGTGCCACTTTTGAGCAAGACACTTTATCGTCTCTACTCCAGCAACACTGCATCATGGCTGACCAAACACCAGCTCAGGATCCTTCTCTTTAGTTTAGCTGTGGCTTCTATAATGTCTGCATACACACACACTTTGTAGCACCAGGGTCTGTATGTACTCCCATATGTGGATGACAAACTGCAAAGATCGACACTCATATTCAGATGTGATTCATGGGATTCTGAGTGGTCACACTGCCTATGAATGAGTGACATCACCCACATTCACTTCCTGTCTGGCTGGGATGCTGGTGGCAATGTAGAAAGCCCCAAGTTGGGCAGTGTGACAGGTCATTGTGGCACCGCAGAGTATACTGATATTATAGGCTCTGGCCCCAGAATAGTGGTGTGTTCACAAGAGATCTGATGCTCCATTTTTTGTTGTCACACAATTGCAAAACATAATTTGGATGCTGGAGAAGAAACCTTTATTTGTCATATGCTTTAGTGAAAGTGATTAATTGCCATTATTGACACACCACAGCACACACCTAAATGTGTTCTCTGCACATTTCCCAATTGAACCCATATGTGACGTGACACACAGCAGACACATCAGGGGGCAGCTATTTTCAGCAGCGCTTGGGGACGGCACCTCGCTCAGGGAACCTCAGTGGTACCTCACTGGTCGTGGGATTCGAACCTGCAATCTTTCGATTATAGGGGCGCTTCCCTAACCATTAGGCCACCGTTTGCCCTGCTTTAGAGTGCAGTGAAATTCTTTTCTGAGATGGCTTGTTAGGGACCAGGGCACAGGGTCAACCATGATATAGCAAACCAGAGAAGAAAGGGTTAAAAGGGTTAAAAGTGTTCAAGTGTCCAACTGCCCAACAGTGGCCGCTTAGTGGTGCTGGGACGTGAACGACTGAGCCACCACTGCCCCAAAAAGCGAAAGCAAAAGCTCTACCAGTGTACCAGCTATATACCAGTCCACATAAAATACCCTTATGGCTTTGCTTTTTTTTTCCTTTAGTGTGACATATCTTTTGTACATTGTTTATGGTACTGTACATAGTCCCTCCTGTAAAGTACAGCCATAACACCAGCTTAGATACGTACTGTAGTAAGCTGATAGACCGACTATCCCAGCCGGTACGTTATTTTCCAGCATCCTTATTACTTAACCAAATTGACCAATAAATGTTTCTAATTGCCTGACTGTTAATCTCATAAACCAACCAGATGGTAAAGATGATAAAACCTACCACTCTTACCAGCTCAGCCTGTGTTTTTTTTTTTTTTTTTTTCAACTGGGAGCTGGTCAGGCCGAGCTGGATCTGACAGCAGGAATGCTAAGGAAAATCTCTGAACTCGATGGGTATGATTTCAGCCTGAGTGTTCAGTTGCTGAGAGCTTGTAATCTTGTGTCCTTATAGCAAGGTTTCTGCAGAATGAACCAGCCAAGAACTTCACACTCTTTTCATTTTTTGGTGCCGTCACACAAATGACTTAAATGTGAAAAACCAGAAGAATTTAACTTAACATCTTTGCCAGTTGCTTCTTGAGTAAAATTTAACTGAATGCCAGCAATATTATATTATAGCCAAGGCAATTAGACAGGCTGTCTCAAAAGCCCGGATCCATAGGCATTTTTCATTACATGAGATTTAAGTGGAAATCATCTCTGCATGTAACAACATCAGTTCTTTTCCATTAAGAAATGTTCAACCTGCTTGTATATAAGTGTTGTGAAATCCAAGGCCATCAGATTGAGCATTTTTTTGTATAATAACTGTAGCTAAACAAATAATTGTCTATAGCTCCAGACATTTGGGACACGCTGTATAATAAGACCTTGGTTTATCAGCAATAAAGTTTTCATTCATGTCTCCTAGAAAGAAAAGCAAATCAGCTCTTGACCTCCGCTTGACTCGCGAGCACTGGGGAGAAATATTGCTCACTTATTCTACTGTATTTCTTAATCGTGTGTGATAGTGGATATTAAGCGGATCGGCATGCAACTAAACAAATGAAATTACAGGGAGACTTTTGGGTGAGAGTTGAGCTGACTATGATTGATAGGTTTTTGATATTCGAATTTAGTCTCAGTATCAGGCTTCTTTATTATAATATCACAAAATAAATGCTCATAACTAAGGAGGCGCTCTCCAGAAATGAAACTCGGAGCCGGTCCATGGGAACTTCACGTTGCAGTGAAGTTTAGCTCTGCTACTGCCGAGAGGGAGGCAGCGGCTCAGCCCACTGATCTCCTGCTGTATCATCTCTCCGCTGAACAGGAGAACACACTCCTACACGGGCCACAAGCCATAACCATACATTACATTAGACAGAGTGGAAATGTTGCCTATAAACAGAGCTCTTGTTCTCTCTCCCTGTGTGTGTGTGTGTGTGTGTGTGTGTGTGTGT